>OY796886.1:35352680-35557540 GCA_963680785.1 Diplosoma virens | reverse complement strand
AAATGAGTACTGCAGAGATTCAAAGCATTACCTTATGGAATTAGAAAATTGGAAATTTACTCAACCAACAAACCTTACCTCCACTCTTTTTATCAATACTGCAGATGTAAAATCATTATATCCCAGTGTAAACTGAGATCTTATCCCATAGCTCTAAAGCATGCTTTGAAAACACAATCCAGTTTTAAGTTAGAAGCTCGACAGATTGTAGTAGAATTGACTATGACTTGCTTGAATAACGTTATTCTACAATATTTAGATAAGTTTTATGTACAAAAAAATGGAATTTTTACTGGTGACAAGCATTCAGTTTCTATAGCAAATATTTGCATGCATTCATGCTTATACTATTGCCGTATAAATCTGTAGTCTTTAAAAGATACATTGATGACATCATTTGGCTTTCGTACAGTATAATTATTCTACAACAACAAAAATTAAAGAACTACTCCACGCCCAGTTTAATGATTTCAATCTGCAATTAGTTTTTAAGAGTATTAGCACCGGAACAATTGATAAAGAACTAGAATTTTTAGATGCACTCCATGTAACAACCCTAAATGCCAAAGGTAGTTTTACTACAAAGAAGTTTATAAAATCTACAGCCGAAGACCGATGTTTTCGTAATGGCGCATCGCATCATCCTACATCAGTATACAAGTAAATTGTTTTTGGAGAAGCTGTCCGACTTCGTCGTCTTAATGAACATAAATCCGATTCCTTAAAAAGTTTAGTTAATTTAAAAGATAAATGTTTCTATTTAAATTTTAACTATAAAATGATAAACGCTTCGAGCCAAAATCACAATTTCACAAGAAAAACAGAATTGTTTGGGCAACGTAGTTTACCAAATTACTTCAACTTTCTAACTAAGAAAAGGAACTAAAACCAGAAGCAGATATGTGTATAAAAATCCACCCACATTAGCTACTACATTAATGAATTACAAACAATTATCACAAATTCTTCCTAATATAGGTAACCCAGGTTCATACCCATATGAAAAATGTGCTTTATGTGGAAACTTTAAAAATTATAAAAATATGGTTAAAACAGTTAGTTCTATTATTTCGCACTCAACTAGCAAAAAGTTTAATTTAAGTCATCTTACTTGCAAAAATTATGGTATTTACGTGGCAGAGTGTAAATTTTGTAAAATGTAATACGTAAAACAAACAAAAAATAAATTTTCTACCCGATGGAATAACCACCGCTCATTCGGGAACAAATTTATCGGGATAACAATGACCGAGCTGCCCTTTTAAAACATTTTTATAAATTTCATTTCGACGCTTCTAATGCTAGACCTGATATCATTGAATGCTGCATGGTCATATTTGTAGAACAACCGGATAAAACTTTATTGGATTGGTGTGAAAATAAATGGATTAATTATTTGAATGCTAAAATTAATATTAATAAAATCATTCTTTTACAAAGAAAACAATGTTCCACCAGCGCAACTGCAAAAGACACCGCTAATCCGCAAGGGCATATTGGCGGCGGTTCCGATATGCTAACCACATCGAGTTAGCTAACACGGATACGGGTTAAGACAAGCAAAACCCTGCGGTTCCCATTACAAACATATATTAAGAATGGTCAAGTCAATCAACAAGCAAGTGCCGACAGACCTGTTTCGTCCTCATTAGGACTCGTCAGGACACTACAGCTTGTTGTTGACCCCAGCTGAAAAAGTCGAAAAGTTAAACAGCTGGCACAACTTTCTGTTTGTGGTTTTTACACCTCAAACATCTAGTTGTGGACCTGAACGCTGGGTAGGTAGTACAAAGAAAACAACTAGAATAATCGATTTTTTCATTTATTATGTGCTAAGTAAGCAAAAGTTTAAAAAATAAAACGAAAACAATTAAAGAATAAGAATTATGACTGGGGTCAGATTGCACCCACTGGTACAAAATGCACAATATTTTGCTGGTAGGCAGAGGATTAAAGCGATGATGAGCCGCTAAAAATGAAGCACATGGCAAATGTTGTTTATTATCTTCAAAAAAATCATATAAAATAAAATATTAAACGAAAAGGGAACCGCAAGCGTTGAAAAAGACGTTAGACATTTTATGGTTTTAGTGTTTTTTTCAAAAAATATATATAAAACTCACGTTGGCACGATGGAACTTGAGACAATTGTTTATTTTCTTGACATACAACTGTTATTCGGTCTGTGTTAAGTCCTTGTATTGCATATCCTTGATCACATATATATAATACTCCCGTTTCTATTCTAATATTTGCATTTGAGGTGTTTGTTATTGCGTTTTGTATACGTGGTACTTCGCATTCAATTACTAAAACACATAATTTGTTCACATAGTCACAAAAAGCTGATGAAAAACAAAATACAAGACAGAGCTGACCGTTATTAATCAACGGAGAACGTTTAAGCCATGTAAAATTGAATGAAATGATTTCCCACAATCAGTTACATAACAAAGAATAATACGTGATCACAGGCAAAGTTAAGTGAAAAAAGTTATTTTGTTTTAATTTAAACTCTAACGCAGACGCTATCCAAGCCAACAAATGCTATGTAGCGGCTGCAAGCACCCTCTTAAAAGAGCCTGTCAGGATTCTTCCCAATTCGGCCGTGGGCACTACAGTGGCCCAAAGGGGCTTACCACACAGGTTTTGTGCGGTTCAAACTTTTGTGCCTATTGTTTTATTTTCGAAACACTTGACAAGGTAAACTAATTGGTATTTTTCTCTTTCTCTTTACAGCATACTTTTTATTTTTGCATTGGAAACCTTGCAATTAGCCCATTTGGGGCCACTGTAGTGCCGCGGCTACGTCGGTACGAGTTCTGTACAAGCTACCCATACAGAGCATTGCATAACATTGTTGGCTGGGATGTTGCTGTGTTTTAGAAAGAAACTTTGTTATTTCACTTTTTTCTTTAACCCATTAATGACCACTACCAAAAATCGCCATAATATTTTTGTAATTTTTTATGTTCATGTATTTTTAGTCTAATTAAGACAAAAATGAAAAATATTTGAAAATTTACTTCCGGTTTCCGAGTAACGGGATGTTCCCATATGGGAACAATGGTCACAAGCAATATCGTAATTACAAAATTAAGCGGCAGTTCGCGTGCTTTGTCTCTCGCATTTTCCCACGATTGAATTCTCAAGAAGCAGCCGGAGTTACTCAAGGTTTGATTTATCTTCTATTGTTTCATTTCCTGCAAGATTGCTTACTTTTGTTTGAATTATTGTTTAATGATTTTTTTTTCGGCGATTGTAAAAACTGAGCAGAATTTCCAAAAAGTTTTCATTCATGTAAATGAGTTTCATCTATAAGCAGTGGATAATGGCAAGCAAGCAGACTATTTTGACTCTAGAGGAAGCCGTTGAAAAAGTTTTACAATGTGCAGAAAGCGAAGAAGCGGACATAGTCATTCTACCTCCAGAACCAAGAGATACGTATGCGACAGATCTTGAAGAGGACGATGAAAACATTTGTCACAGAGGCGATTCTCTACCTAATGATGTAGCAGGAACTTTGGAAGTGCATAAAAGAGATGACGGAGCCGATAATGAAAAAAACTGTGTTTGAATCCATCACAGATGCTAGACCAAGTTCAAGTGTTTGTCAAATCCCACAGCCGAAAAAAAACAGAAACTCTTTACTGGAAAAAAACAACAATTTTTAAAAAATTACAAGAAAGTGAGCTTGAGCAATTATCTGAGAGTCATACTCATTTGTTATTCTTAGAACCAGTCAAATTGTTTCGTTTGTTTGTAAATAACAAAATCTGTGAGATGATTCGTTGTGAAACTGAGCAATATGCTGCTAAAAAAATCAACCAATGAATATCTCCGCGCAAGAGATCGAAACGTTTCTGGCTATCATTATACTAACCGGATATAACAGCCGTCCGCGTCAACGTTTATATTGGTCTAAAGATGATGATGTAACTTGTTCAGTCGTGTTGCGAAGCATGGCAAGAAAACGGTTTGAAGACATAAAAAAGGCAATAGGAGAAATAGGAGAAAAGCTTGCGAAAATCTGACCATTACAAGATAAAGTAAACCGTTTTCTACAACAGTTCGGCGTTTTTTCAAAAGATCTCTCGATCGATGAACAAATGGTTCCCTATTTCGGCCGGCATTCTTCCAAAATGTTCATTCGGGGAAAATCAATAAGGTTTGGATACAAAAACTGGGTTCTTGCATCCAGCTACGGTTACCTTTATAAATTTGAAACTTATACTGGAGCATCCAAATCAAAAAATAGCAGTAAGCCTCTAGGACCGCAAATTGTTCGTTCTTTACTTTCAGTTGTAAAAAATCCAACGTGTTATCGTGTCTATTTTGACAACTTTTTTACGTCCTATTCTTTGCTTCGTTAATTGCATGAAAACAAATATCGGGCACTTGGGAAAGTACGAGAAAACCGCACTATGAAATTTCCACTAAGGTCATCGTAAGTCATCCTCAAAGAGAAACAGGGTTTTACGATTATCGGTCAGATGATTACGTTTCTATTGTTCAATGGAAAGACAACAAAGTTGTATACATTGCTTCCAATTTCGTAAACATTGTTCCCATGAAAGTGGTAAAGCGATATAGTCAACGTAAAAAGAAAAAAATTGATTCTTGCATCTTGGAGAATTCATTGCGCAGTAAGTCAAAAAAAGCAGGTAGGTCTTCTAGATTTTACAAGATCGGTTGTCGTGGGAATTCTAAATAAAACAAAACCATGTTCATCTGGGCCGAGTGGAATAAAAATTTTGTCAAATTCTGGCTCGCACTATCCAGTTCTGTCTTTGTTAAGTTTATTCATCGTTACAATATAAAGTGCTTCGGACGAAAATCTATGTGTGATTGATTCATAAACGTCGCCGCAAGCGAAAGCGGATTAGTCCATTGTTTCCATACGGGAACAAACAAATTGTTTAGGTAATTACGCGTGATACGATGACAATAATGAAACAGCTGAAAAAAGATTTTGTTGCTCAATTATTGCAGTTACAAAAATCAAAATTGTAAGTTTGATACATTTGAATGATGAGTCAGCATTTTTTCATAAAAAAAGGTCATTTTACTCTTAAAAAATTGATTGTTTTTAAATCTAAAATAAATAAAGTAGTCGAAAACTTAAAAAAATTTTTTGAATCTAAAATGTGTAGTATTTACTAGTAAATACTTTTATGCAAAAACAATTACAAAACAAGCTGTTTGGGAGGTTTTACAAAACAGCAAACATGAATTTCCCATATGAGAACAACGGTCATTAATGGGTTAACAAATCATTCAATAAAATGACCAATGCACTAATAGAATTATTAGCTCTTTCAATTTATTGTAGTCTTTAAAAAAATTATTTTTTAAAAATTCTTTCGGCCAACTTTTGTCAGAAGAAATGCTTGGAAATGAAAACTACAAGAAAACAGGGTTTATATAGAGTTAAAAAACATGGAAAGTAACGGCGTCTCTGATTGGTTTATAGAAAGAGAGCACGCAATTGATTGATTGGTAGCGTACACACTTGTGTCATAGGCGAGAAAGCTTCAGTTTATAAACAAATTCTTTCTGATGACAAAAAGAGGCATCAAGTGATTCAAGAGAAGGTGGCTTCAAGCCTTGCCAGATAAAAAGTGAAGCAACTAGCTCACCTACTTCCGCCTTGTCGTCCCATCTTGATGAAAAAGAAAACGATCGCTGGTTCGAGATTGTCAATTTGGTTAAAAATGGACTTTACGCACTCCAGTCGGATGGCATAGATTATATTTAAAAACTTTTTTGGAAGAACCAGACACGTACGCCGCCTCTGCCTCCTTTCCGCTAACTTGATTGCTGCGAAGTTGGTTAAAAATGGAATATACAAAACAACAAACCGTGAGTCAACCAGACTGGTCGTTAGAGAGGTGTACATACTTTAAATATTTTTTTTGGAAAAGATTTTCCAATCCCCCCAGCCGTTAAAGTCTAAAAAAACTGAGGGTCCTGACGCTCTATGTCTATAGCTAATACTCCATGCCGGCTCTTCTTTGAAATCTTGGTTAAATAAGTTCTTGTCTTCCTGTTTGCTCCAACTCAAGGTTTCAAAATGTTGGAGGAGAGCATTAGCAGTTGCCATCCCAAAGTTGAATCATTTATTATGGGATCCGAAAAGCTATAAACCTATGTCTTTGCTTTGTATTTTCTTTAAGATTCTGGAGAGGCTTATCTATGCCCGCGTCAAACCAATTATAGATGTACTGCTACCTAGAGAGCAAGTTTGGTCTATCTTAAGAAATTAAGGATAACTTTTCGGCCACAAAAAAGACGCTGTGTTTGTCGATCTCACGGCAGCCTACAATATTGTAAGGCATCTCACCTGCAAGCTACTCACCTTTTTCTGGACAGGCACATGGCTCTTTGATTATAAAGCTTTTTGAAATCGCGTTTTACCATCACTACTGGTGCCGGAAAGCAAAGCAGGTTACGACATTTTAAGAATGGTGTCCCGCAAGATCAGCCCTGGCTCCCTCTTGTTTAATAGTTATGCATATGACCTGCCAGTTACAGTCAGCAGAAAATTTTCTTATGTTAATGACCTGTCTATTTTACATTATGCAAGCAACTTGCAGGCGTTCGAGGAGACTCTTAATCAGGACATAGCAGCCCTATCTTCTTACCTTTATAAAAGGAAGCTCAAGCTCAGTACAACAAAGACAGTGTCAGCGGTCTTCCATTTTTACAACAAAGAGACACGACATTAGATTAATATCTTTGTCAATTAACAGGCCCTACTTTTTTGTGCTGAACCCACTTATCTTGGTATAAAGCTGGATAGGGCACTCACGTTTTTCCGACACTTAGAGTTACTGCGCAAGAAATTAACATCTCGCGTTGCTGGATCAAGCTAGGATGCAAATGCTACTGTACTCTGCACAGCCACCCTTGCTTTAGTCCATTACACGGCTGAGTAAGTGCGCCTGTTTGGTGTCGCAATGTTCATATTTGCTTTGTTGACTAGTAGCGATGTTTTGCGCATGGTTACTGAATGCCTGCGTCCCATAACAACGGATTATTTTTTTTCTATTCTCGCAGGCATTCAACCAGCTAAGCTTTGCCGTCAAAAAGCCGTACTTTTTCTGGCTCGCCTCGCTCTGGAGCCAGCACACCCCTTGTATGAAAGGCTCTTGTCTCTACTTGGTAGACAGTTGCGGCAACTTAAAACACGAAACCCGTTTGTGCTTGCTGTAATGGAACCGCTGAACAAATCTTCTCAGTCACGCTCTAATGTAGCACAATGGACAAATACAGATGGAACATGAAGTGGCAAAAAAGCGTCTCTAAACTGCTTACATTTACTAAGGATGTTAGCTCAACGCCATCGGGAATTACTTATCCCAGGCCTGCATGGGTAAACTTAAACCCCTTGAAACTGACTTTGGCCTTTTTCTCTCAGAAACGCACAAATGGGTTATGGATTCTACGGAGGGCTGTGAGTGTGCTGCAAAAAAGCAAACACCTGAGATTGTAGTAACAACTTGCCATATCTATCATCATCTAAATGAAGCTCGTGATCTCTCAGATGTCGACAAGAATCTGGTAACCTGGCTGATGAAAACATGTCCAGCTATTTAGTAGACGATTCAGCTCCCTTCCATCTCCCAGAAACAAAGAAGATCTAATTAGTATTGACCAATAACCGAATCTGAAATAGGTGTATTGGAGTGATTTTGCATTGGCATCAGGGGAGATTTTTTTGAGGTTTAACTTAATTTAGAATTGATTTTGGAACATGTTGTCGAATTCATTTTTCCAGTTATTGGGATAATCGACCTGCTTTTCAGCAAAGCAATGTTATATATAAGTACTTGTGCCTATACAATAGTGTAAACTACAGTTGTACGAGCCGGTGAGCAGAGGGTCAATGCCAAGACTAAGACGCAAAAATTTTGGTCAATTTAAAATTTTTTAGGTACATTGGGAATTTTTCAGACACAATTTTTCAGACAATAAACTATTTGGAAAAAATAAAGTTGTCCAATTTAGAACGGTATAAATTATTAAGCAAAAAAAAAAATTTAATGTGAGGATAAATATTTTTTGTCGGTCTTCATAAGAGTAAAATTAATCGTTTCTGCTTTATTTTCAACTACAAAATCAGGTAAACACAAAATAAAAAAAGATTTGAACATTAAATTTGTGTGACATTTGGACATCTCTGTAAAATGCTACAAGATCATGATTTTGGCAATCGCTGAAAAATTTTGAGCAAAATTGTATTGCCGCTTCCACAAAATTTTATGAGCCCGTACGGCTATGGTGTGTACGTAGGTCGAACATCGCAACGACTGAAAGAACAAATTCAAAAAATGGTCCAAAATCAATTCAAAACCAAATTAAACCTTAAAAAGATCTACAGAGATGCCAATGTTACAGGACACTACAGGACAATCACGTTTCTTAAATGCCCGTCCGTTGACTACAATATTTTTAACAACCTGCGTGACCGAGACGTCGTTACACCTAATCAATTACTTTTTCTTAAAACCACTAACTCTCTGTCACCAGGGCTATTTAATTTCAAAGATATTTATCCGAAAAATAGCTGTTCATTCCGACTCGTTCCTGCAAAAAAATACGCAAAACAATGCTTTTTAAAGGCAAAGATGTTTATCGTGCAACTGTTAGTAGGCGTTTTTTGAAGATCTTAACCTGAAAGTGTTGAAAGCTGAAAAAAACCTTGCTTAACGCAAGCCATGAAAGCGAAGAGGTTGGCCTTTGTCCAGCAATGTAAAGACTGGGATGAAGCAAGGTGGAGTAAAGTTTTTTTTCTCGGATAAATTCACTATCCAGCTGTTAGCACAGAGAAAACGGACAGTTCGCAGGCCTGTTGAAACACGATGTAATGACTGCTAAATACAAGCTACGGTAAAACATCTTCCCAGTGTAAGTCTATAACTGTGAGTTATTACTTGCAGGCAATCTCCCATACTTGTGCCTTTGGAAGTTCAATGTTTTTTCCTATTGGTTTGAATAGGGTATGCTACTGTAGTTGTATGCTAAAAGTATTAATATTTGTTATTTAAATTGTTAGATTCAACACTTTGTGTTCAGCATTACGTGAATAAAATGTCCAATAGGTTAAACTTTTACCTAATTTTATTAAAAATAGCAATTTTTATTTGTTGTCAAATTCTCTATTCAAAAAAAATCTCCTTAAAGTGACTGTGAAATTAAGTACTCTGATAGAAATTGATCGAAAGTTGCCTTCTACTTACGCTGACACGTGGGAACTTGAGACAATTGTTTATTTTCTTGGCATATGACTGTTATACGATCTGTGTCGAGTCCTCGTATTTCATATCCGCGATCACATACGTAAAGCACATTCACCCCTAATTTGGTTGTTGCAGCAGAGGTGTTTGTAATTGCGTTTTGAATTTGTGGGATATTGCATAGAATTTCTGAAAAAAATTGGCAAAATTAAGTTGACTAGTTCTTTAAAAGTCTTTATTTTAATCGATGTTTCAATATTGCTAACATCCAACTGTTTTTTTATCAAAAGATAAAACTTTAGGTAATAACTTCTAAGGGTTTTACAAGTTGAAGTAGTTTGTATTCCAAAGAGTGTGTTGTAAGCTAAATTTTAGATTTATTGGCTTGTGCATGAAATGAATTTATATCAAGCGGCTAATTTGATTCAATAATGCTGAGAAGGCTGCACTAAAGCAGATAAGCTAGTTCTGCCAAGCTTCCTAGTACAGAAGATCTACTGCACTAATACAGAGAAGCTAGTACTTCCAGACTTTCAACTAGCTGAGTTTTCTTTAAGCGACTAAGATATACGCTTTTGGACCAATCTTCATCGACATTGGAGATTGGGTGCTTGTGCGTGGACGATGATGGTTATAAAATAGAAAATCTACAACTCTCCACTAATGCGACTGCGATCCTTAGATCTTTCAGTGTTTTCTCACTCCTGCTTTTTGCCGGTGATTTTAGCTATTGACACCTTGATTGCGGTTACAACGATAACAGCCGGGACGATAAATAGTTGGTTATATTGGTAACTATTAATATTCTTACCTTTCTATACAATGCCAAGGATGCCGCTAGCTTTTACTCCGGCCGCTAGAACACTTGCATTGATTCCAGATCTAGCTTTCGCCAGCGTAGATCCTAACAGCCGCTTACCGGATAGATGTGTTAAGTTCCCCAGGTCACAACATCGACCTTTGCTTAATACACAACAAGGTTTGCTCTGTCAGTGCCAAGCATGGTGCTACGACAGTTGATCGAACGACACTTGATCGAACGACAGTTGATCGAAATTACACTTGATCAAACGACAGTTGATCGAAACGAAAGTTGATCGAAACGACACTTGATCTAAACGACACTTGATAGAAACGACTTTTAATTAAAACGACACTTGATCAAAACGAATCTGATCGAATCTGAGCGATGGAACTTCCGCAAAGCCTAATGGCACTATTGCTTTGAAAAACAAATTCGCAAAGACTTTGTTGCCACCTGATTCACATGATTTGGATGCGGCTTATCACGACTTCTGTAACATCATCAACAAACCAGCCAAAAAGACTATCCCACGCTGTTATCAAAACAACTACATTCCTTGTTGGGATGCAGAGTGTGTGAATCCCTCTACACAACGTTCCTGCAATTTGCTCAGAAAAACGACTCAAGTTTGGCTGCTATAGCTTTATTTTGCAAACTGGAGAAGAAGCGAAGGGCTCCGAACTGCTTCGGACCATCAACTTTTCACACTTTAGTCAAAAATAATGGAGCATTTTGATTAATCTTACTGGTATATCACAACACTTTTCTCGTCGCTGTCCCGTTTCATCCTATTTCTGACTAGTTGAGATGCCTCAACTAGTCAGACATAGGAGATACGAGCCTATTGACCACAATTCATCTAGACTTGTTTCTCAAGAATTATATGACTTTTGGAGGGCCACAAAACCAGACCCAGTGAATATTTCTGGTACTTTCTCACAGAGAAAATTTACTGCTGCCCTCCGACACTTAAAACCAGGTGAAGCTCAGGGCTCTGATTTTATCTTCCCACACCTTATAATCCGTGTTGAAGTTGCGTTAAAGTTCTTGTTACGTGACTTTCTTTCTTCCTGCTTGCGCCGACTCAAAATTCCCAAGATCGAAAGAAGAGCGCTTGTAGTCGCGATCTCAAAGCCGATTAAGCCCGAGGGCTACCCAAAAAGTTATCCACCAATATCCCTAAACTAAACAGATTGCTCACGCTTTGTCATCATCCATTGGCCAAAAACTATCTTCGCGCGTCACACTGCTAAGGCAACTTGTAAGATCAGGATGGGGTGCTGGTGCCAAACTACTGCGCACAGCTGCCCTATCGTTGGTCTACTCAAGAGCTGAGTACTGTGCACCAGTTGGGTATCGCAGCGCTCACACTCGCTTCATAGAAAATGTTTTTAATGACACCTAGCTTGCGCATAGTCACTGAGGTGCTACGACAGTTGATCGAACGACACTTGATCGAACAACATTTAATCGAACGACACTTGATCAAAACGGCACTTGATCGAAACAATATTTGGTCAAAACGACATTCGATCGAAACGACAGTTGATCGTAACGACAGTTGATAAAACAAAAAAAAAGGTTTATTTTTGTATGTTTCTGCAATTAATCAATGGAACTTTTAACTGCTTGCTTTTATGGAATTTATGCTTCCAGTCAATTGTTGTATGAAATTGATACAAAAAACCCCAAACTGTTAAATCATGCCAATTTATTCTTGCGTAAAATCAAATTTACTTTTCAAATATCAACAAAAAAGAACGCAGTAGTGGTCTTTCGTTTATTGAAGTCCGCATTGAATTTTGTTTTTCTCACCTCTGCATGATGGAGCTTCTCCAGACCATTTTCTATCGGATCGACAAAGTCTGTTTGCTTCTCCTTGTAGCTGATAACCATTATCACACTGGTACGTCATTGATTCTCCGTATCTATTTGTTCCGACTATGCGACCGTTTTGAATTCCTTCCAATTCGTTGCATGGTGCATCTGAAATGAAACTAATTGTGCCGGTGGTATTGAATTCAAGCAACGAAAGTTAGGATAAAATTTAGACCTACTTAAGATTGTCTATTGCGTATATTTTTATAGTATTCAAGTGTAAATAAATGTTTTATAAAACTTAACGTGACACAAAAATCAATCCGTGTTTGTCACTTCAAATATGTAAAGATGGTGCAAATTCTATAAAAATAACAAATATGATTTAAAAAATAAATTATTTTAATTAATAATTCTTTAAACAAACTAACACATTATTCAATAGGCAGATTATCATTTTCTGTTTATTTTTAACATTTTTGCTTATTTTTATAAACACTTTCTTAGAAAATTTTATTACGGTTATTTCTTAAAAACATGCTTATTACAAAGTTAAGCACTTAGTTTTCATTAATATGCTTTTAGTTATCAATCGGAATTCTAATGTTTAATTAACTACAAGGTGAAGTGAAATCCTTAAAAAATCTTTATTTTATGAACAAAAAAAGTTTTTACTTTAGTTAAAAATCATGTGAAGACTTTTTTTTCTTCTCCTGACATTACTAAAAAAAGCAGTTTCAAAGCAATCACGCATCCAAAATTTGGTACCGTTTCAAATTGGGTAATTGGAATAGTAATACTGCCAAAAATGCCACTGGAGCAGATGGAGTTATTGGAGAATATTTTTTAATAGATGAGTCTAAAATTCTATGATATAAAATTGTGTTTATTAACTCATTAATAACCGCTACCAAAAATGCATTTATTTTCCTTGTTATGTTTTAGTATGTTTCCATTCTTGATGTAATTTTAAATATTGTAGAAAAATTTGATAAAATACTTTTGTTTAACTAGCAATGCAATGTTCGTTTAGAGGTAAAAGAGTTTGATTCGGGAGCTCAGCTGCAGCAGATAAGTAAGTGGTGCGCAATGGACGATTGCGCAAAAGATTGTTTAAATTGTAGCGACGAAATAATTGATGCTAACAAAGAACTTCATTGATAAGAAAAATTTTAGTTGCTTGAGAAGTTTTTGCAACGTATATTTTTGTCTTTAGTATATGACATAGGTGTGGAACTTGCAACCTCCATGTTTTTTTGTGCGGCCTCCAATGACAATAGAATTACATGTCTATGACTACTGCTAATACGAAAAAAAAATTTTTTTGGAGGTCACTTCAATTAAGGGCAAAAATTAATAAATCCCAATCAGATTTAAAGTGATCAACTTTTTTTTAAAGATCATTTCTTTTTGGCGACAAGAATAAAAAAACCAAATCGGATTCAAGGTAATTATACAATATTTTTAGGTATTTCAACTGATGTAGCCTGCTTTCTTTAAAACTTTAAAATATGGCCTTTTATAACCAAAAATTTTCCCATTTTTGCCATAGGGTATATACGTTGAAGGGGTAGGAATCGTTTGTGAGCATCCGTTATTTATCAGAAAATTTGTTTTATTATCAAGTGATAGTTATTCTTGCAAGTTTGAAACTGTTTTGGAGCATGTAAAAAAAGCATAAGGTAAAGTTAGGTAAAGAGTAACCTGTTGGAATGCATAGTTACGCCACAAAATTAGTTAATTTTTACCCTAGGTAAAGTTGTAGCCCACTTTACATTAGTAGAAAGACTTTTGGACCTTAAATTTTGTCTTGTCTTATTTTTATTGTAAATAAAGCTCTGCTTGTCCTGTTCTTTATTTTGACAGATTTTTTACGTTTGCTTTATTGTGGAATTATTTATATGCTAATATTAAAAATCGGACCACAAATCGTCCAACCTCATGAATCCTCAAAAAAGTTATAATTACTTAAAGTGATCTAATTAAGTTCTGCAACAAGATGTAGACCAAAAGAGAAAAGAATTGATAAATTTAATAAGGGCGTCCTTTGAGAACCCCCTTATATAAAAACGTTATAACTTGTAAAGTTCGGATGATAAAAACCTAAAATTTTATGAATTTTCCTAAAATTTATTCCTGTATATTTTGGTATTTGTATTTACTTTACAGAGCAAATCCGATGGGTAGTTTTAGTGTATCAGACTATTTTTTGACTTACCTCATGATTTTTGTATACAAAAAGTACGTAAGTCAAAAAAAAGCTTTAAATGTCTTGCTGTGTTTGTCAAAATTACTGCGTCACGTAGTAGTTATTTGTTTTTGCAGCAGACCGTAACTAATCCGATTATATTGCAAAACAAAGCAATCAACAAAAATTTGGGGACCTTCAACTTTATGCAAAATAATAAGAGACTAATAACAAATATATTTAAAGTAAAGACATTTGACTAAAGTAGAATAAATTTTTTCCAACATATCAAAAAATTAACTGCAAAGCTATTGTCTGTTAAGAGTATTGGACATGTAAACTTAGGGTCCTCCGAAGACCCCTCTTAGGTACTCAACAGAAAAAAACATCCTAGGTAAATAAGGGTTAAACAGCAAAACAAACTTTCGATTAAAACTTCAGGCTTCAGGCTTCAGGCTTTCAAATCTTACCTTTGGGCAGTAAATTACAGTTAAAATTTTTCAATTAAAGCGCTTTATTTGTAACACATATGCAGTGTAAATGCTTCCAATATCACTACAAAGAGATTGTTACGTCACAGAAGTAAAATGAATCACTGGAATGTAGTGTATGAATGTGACACAACCATTTCTTTAACTTTTTTTAGATGAGCTTTGTCCAAACCCCGAAATGGCTCCATCCTACCCCAGGGGTTCGATTAAACCCAAATTAGAAACCACTGATCTAAATAAACATAAAAAAGCTTCAAAATTTTTAATACAATTGATATTGCCAATAACGAAAAGCTAAAACAGTTGGGCTCAAAGCGATCGCAAACGCCTCCTTGGAAGTTTTCCAGAATAAAGAGGGCGCTGGCTACAAAATGAAAGATTGGCAGGCGCCGGAGTAAATAGAAGCAGTTACAAGAATAGTGCTACAATAATAATATTGGAGATGTTTAAGTGTTGTATTTATTGAGGCTAAACTGCTGAAAATAGTCTGTAAGTTTTATAGGCCTTGGCACGAAGCTTTCTAGCAATATTTCCCGTCGTACTTTGGTCTTTAGTCGTCTGGTTATTAAAGTAAGCCAGTATAGTAGCTTGAGTATATTAGCCTAAATTTATTAGCCAGTACATACTGTATAACTTACAGAGAGTAAATTAGTACAATAACCTTTGTAGTAAAGCGTCACAATAAGTTTGTGAAACAAAACTGTAGCAAAACAGTACAAGTTACCTCTAAGTTGGATATATACCAGCCCCGAATTCTGATTCGCAGCCGATGTGTTTTCTACGTAATAAACTTTTTTCTAATAAAGCCATGAAACCGTCCAGACTTTTCCAGCATTTAACAAAAATTCATCCAGATTAAGCAGGCAAATGCAACATTTTTTAAATCATTTTGGGACAGTTTCAAAAAGCGAAAAACTGTTGGTACAATGTTTTCAAATTTATCCCCGAAAAGCGATGATGGGTTACTTGCGTGTTACAACTTGTCTGAAATGGTTTCAAAAAAGGACAAACCTCAAACAATCTGTGAAAAAATTAATGTTACCATCAGTAAGGGAAGTTTTGGACACTGATTTGCATTACAAAACATCAAGTCTATCTTTTTGAGTAATAATACGGTACAGAGACGGGTTGATGGGATGGCTACCAATATAGAAAGTAGGCTATGCAGCATAATCAGGAATACAGAATTCAGTCTCCAACTGGATAACCCAACTTTGCCAGAACTGAAGCACTACAACTAGGATATATCTGCTTTGTGTACGATGGATTCTTGCAAGTAGAGCTAGCAATGACTTTATTGCTGGATACAGATACCCAGAGTGAGACAGTATTTTTTTTATCTCTATATTCATCCAACTGATTCGCAGGAAAGCAACGGAGGAGCTAATACATAGGATAAACAACTATCCGACGGGCTTCCGAAGATGCCGAGATATTGCTGTCCGCTAGAAAGTTTATCAGTGGTAGGGCTTCCAAGGAAAACTGCCTTGCATAATTTTACTCGCTTTTAGATATTGTCGTGGAATTCCTACAAAGTTGCGACCCTGGCCTTGCAAAAAAAATTAATGGCTGTGAGAAATAATACTACTTATTCATCAGAAATATTTCCAAATTTAATGAATTGAATGTATTCTTTTAAGGTAGCGAAGTAAATCTAATATAGGTGAAATTGGCTCTGTCTGGGTTCGATAATAAGCTTGTGGTATAGCAGGAAAGTTTAGCTGGATAAGAATTTTTTAAATTTTCAAGCTTGCAACAACTTGATATGAGTTACAGAATCATATGTAATGTTGATGTAGACACGTACAACAAACATCTTCCGTAGTTACACAAAGACATGGATGTTCAATTTCAGGATGTTTTTTAATTGGAGATTCCTGACTGGATAATCGACTTAATCAATAATATATCCGTAAATTGAATTCTTGAGGAAGAACTTGAAGCATCGCAAAGCAATTTAAACTCAAACAGAAAATCAGTGTCTCGTATCAATCTTTCAGGCTACAGAACTAAATCAAAATAAAATACTTTCACGGGGGAGATCAGGTCAAAAATTTTTTTTATTGCTTTTCCCTGCTCCTACGTGGTAGAGCGTGCATTTAGTGCTGTCACCGCACTTCTGGACAGAAGAAACCGCCTTGACATAGTCAGACGAGGAAACTTAGGACTGTTTTTATTTATAATGAAACCTTTATCAACAAGCTGATGACATTGCACCAAGCTTATCCATCTCATAAAAGTTACACATTACGTTATGATAAATAGAAAATAAATTGTTTTTTCTTTTTGTCAAAGGGGCGTTTGATAGTCATTAAGTTGTCAAGGGAGCGCTGTTGGAAAAAAGTTTGGAAAACACTGAGCTAAAACATCTTTTTATTTCGGATGACCTAATTCTTTTCATAACTTAAAGTTTTTTACTCTTTTTTATATAGTTTTGACATAAGAATTTTTATTATTGTATCGAACCTTTCTTTGAATAATAAGAATTAGATTGTAATACAAACTTTAAAAAAAGACAAGGCAAATAGAGTATTGATAGCTACAATCAATGATGACATTACAAAAAGGGCATCCGGTGCAAGAAAAATAAAAGGGGTCACTTTTTTGTGTTCCAAATTTTTTTCGTCCCAAAAAAAGTGATCTCTGAAAAAAACGTCATCACTTTAAAGGGATCATTTTTTAGGGGGCCCGGTGCAGCCGCTCCTTATTTTCCGTATTAAAACCATCACTAAAGACAGAAATATTCTCACATAAGTATATTGCTGTAGCGTTATGTCAATGTTAATTTAATCCTTAAAAGAATAAAAAATATAACTTAAATTCTGACTTGGATTATGACATGACATTCCACAAACGTTGTCACAGATGCATCTTTTTTGGCGTCCCCTGCAATCTGCATCTGTTGAACAAGCTTTTCTGCATTTTCTACCTTGCTCCACACGATTTAATTTTCTTGGACAGTCATTCTGACTTGCTGTAACCACGCCTGAAAAGTAAAATATTACAGTTGTGATCAGTCTAACATGTTCAAAAAAATTAACATTTTGGTTTAGTGTAAACGCCTTTGAACTTTATTAAAAAATTATATATAACTTGTAATAAAGTTTAATGTAAACATCTTTGCAATATAAAAAATTTTTACATTTTGCAATGAGAAAAAAGCGATTTAGAGTACAAAATTATTTTTAATCGTGGATCGACTATTTTAGGTCTAGCTGATTTAAATTACATAACTAACATGTATACCTATAACTTACCAAAATGCAAAACAGTAATTAATAAAATTATTTTCATATTATTCACGCTACTAATATTTGTTTATCCTTGAAATAGATAAAATTTAGCAAATATTTTAATCAGCTTTTGAATAAGCATGCTTTTATTATTCTATTGACGTGAGTTTTGATTAATTCTATCCATGGCGTACTCCACTACAGGTCATTTCATTGTGCAAGCTTATCTTAAAACAAGAGACGAAGGTTTTTACGACCGGAGATACAGTATTAAAGTGTGCCGTTTGTGCGATAATACCAATTTTAAACTAACTTTATTCCATCGAAAAGTTTTAAAACCGTTTATTTGTTCACTATCTTTCAAACTGCACACACCTTGTGAGGAAACCACGGCGGCTTTTTAAATCTTTTCAACCAACGCTTTCGATCTTAGCCGGAGTTCGCGTTTTACAGCAGATTTTCACGCGTACAACGAGCATTTTTTTACTTTCATTACGTGATTGATATCGAAATTTATTCAAATTATTGCCGGCAGATTGTCGAATTGTTTAAAATAACGTTCCGCTTTTAGTTCAGGTCCAGCAATTTTATTTTTAAAAGTTCAGTTTCGGTTCAGCTCCAACTCGAATCCAAAGAAAACAATCAGCAGTTAATACGACCTTCGATTCATGTTTAGTTCATTCATTATAATTTCATATAATAATTTTTATGTCAATTTTCGCAAGCGCATAAAATCTTGTAAATCTTGTAAATCTTGGCCATAGACATATTAGAGCAAAGAGTTTGGAAAATAGAGACAAAACAGTTTTGCCCTCATTATAGTTTTGCACGATTTTATTAAGAAGCCCAAACGTAAAAAATATAACTGAGCAAAATGCATTAGCTTTGTTATGTACCAGAAATCTTTTTGTCGGCCAAAAATCAATTTAGAAATGGCATACGTTAAAATAAGCAATTTTACCCCCACAAAATTGTATGATTGAATCTGATGTACAGCACATTAAAATAAACTATTATTTGAAGGTAAAATAATTTTTTTTCCGAGAAACATTTTTACAAGTTCCTTTTAAGGCCCGAAAAACATATTCACTGCCCAAAAAATTAGAATCTTCCGGGATTTTTTGTTGGTGAACAGGTTGAGATGGCAATTATGCGTCTATTTTTACCAATATGTTTGTAGCCAAATAATCTATTATGGGCGTCAACTGACATGTTTCTTTACAGATTATAGCAAACAATTGCATACCTAAAAATTTTAAAGTGGAGATATTTCTGATGGGCACATAGGTTTTAAAAAGTTAATTACTAAATCTATTCACCGGCAAGCTATTTAGGTATGAATTGAAAAACCAACTTTGTATATTTTAACAAAGTTGAATGAATGTATAATATTATTTTGGTAGTCCTAACAGTCGAAGCGAAAACTTTTTGCTGAAGCCCCTTGGCAAAATTTTTGCCTCCCTTTTTCCCCTCTTAAAATTACTTTGCTACGATCAGTTCAAACTTTTTATATTTTAACGGGAGAAATTTCCTAAAATGTTATTTCCAATACGCAATTGCATCAAACATCGCTTTATCAGTGAGCACTAATCCACAACCAAAATCTTGTCTTAAACAGCGCATACTTACGAGGCATAAGTGAGTTGCAAAGAAGCATAACTAAAGTCTAAAAACTGCGCGTTTATAACTATATTGATGTGTTGATAGAGAGTGATGGCCTTAAAAAGGGGGTCCCGGTGCAAGAAAAATAAGGGGGTATTTTTCAGTGTAAAAAGTTTTTTGTTCCAAAAAGAAAGTGATCTTTAAAAAAAAGTAATCGCTTTCAATCAATGTCCAAAATCTTAAAGATGTAGGTGGGGGCACCGTCATTGTGGTACTGCGAAAAAATAGAAAAATATTTTGCTTAGGAGAGCCACTTTTCGACAATTTTTATGGTGTTGTGATTCTTGTATGCTTGACGCGTGTTTGCAGCATCCTCGGCTTATGCTTTGTTTTGTCAGTCGCGCCCCACTTCTCATGGTGTTTATCGTGCGAAATCTTGTGTTCCACGGTCGGTGATTTGTACATTTGGTCCTGGGTATGAAGAGACGGAGCCTGGATGTATTCTCACAATACTCCGCGTTCCATTTATGGTTTATCCACTGAGAAGCGTGGATGCCAAGTCCGGCAAGGTTGTTTAAAAGATTCCGCGCAGCTGGCACAAATGGGCGTCTAGATCTTAGTCTCTCTTGGCGAGCACTCTCAAAAGAGCATACAAGATATGATTAGGGTCCAGAGATCTACGGTTTACCAAAGATAGTCCCAGTCGGCAAAGCTCAGCTGGCTGGATGCCTGAGAGTATTGGTAAGTGGTCCGTTGGAGTGGGACGCAGGCATCCAGTGAGTACGCGAAAGGCTTCATTCAAGACACTGTCGCTGAGGCGAGTGTGAGCACTGCAACACTAGACTAGTGCGCAGTACTCAGCTGATGTGTAGACCAGGGAAAAGGCAGCTGTGTTTAATGTTTTGGCACCAGCACCCTATCTCGAGCCTACAAATTGCCTATCCACGCGCGTCACCTCAGCAGTGTGACGCGCGTGGATATTTTTTCGCGCAATGCCACTAGATGGTGACAAAAGGTAAGCGATTTCTCCAGTTTTACCCCAAGGTAAGTAGAAATTGGACAGAACGGTAAAAGTCTAGCATTGTTATAATCTTTTAGTTCACGCTTGGTTTCTCGGTTATTTAAATAAAAGGCTGCCGTCACCGTCTTGTGTGACTGAGCTTCAACCTTCAAGTCTGGAGATACGCTGAAAGTGTAGACATGTCTTGGCTTAAAGTCCCCTCCAAGTCCTTCTAGTTTCCAGAAGAGTGCAATAATGCTAAATAATCAGCATAAACAGACTTTCTGGTAATCATTGAAGGCAGATTGTACGTACAGATATTGAATAGGAGGAGAAGCAAGCGTATATTGTTATGTTATGTTCCATGACGTAGTTGATGATTCCTGCAAAAATTCTTTGTGCAAAATTTTGAAAACAATTTCGAATCTTAATGATTTGAGCATTGAAAAGATTAATCTTCCAAAATTATCGCACATTCAGTTCAAGAACTACTGTCATCTTTACTGTACAAAAACCTTTCTAAGAACCGCGACAAAAAGTGCTAAAACTTAAAGCAAATTGATTGAATAATCTTAAAATATATTTTGAATTAACTGCTCAAAATATAAAAGAATGTTGTGAATGTGCAGTGAATTAGCAGGCATAATAAGACTCTTGATGAGAGGTCCAGCTTTATCAAAAACTTAACGACACAAGGCTATCACCTCCGGAGTTGTGTTAGAAGATAGCACGCGCAGAAATTTATTAATATTTTATCAATTTGTATGAAATAGTTATATTAGCCGACGCCTGTTGCAATTTTTTTGCTATTTTTGCAGATATTTTTAGTTAAAACAAAGTTTTAGCAATTTTTCAGATAATTCTATGACGTAAATATGACGTCATATTAACATAGCAACGCAATTATGAACACATATTAACTTCTCAAAGTCATGTTTTAATAATTGTACACGTTTTTTAGTTAGCCTGTACTGTACCAATTGTTCAATATTAACAAACTTCTTATAAATTTTCCTCACCAGTTTTAATTCGAGCTTGCACGCTGATATGGCGTCTCAGTACGTATGGTTTTATGTTATAGATCTGTGTAATATCTTGTAGTAACATGCAATCTGTGTATTAGGCCAATGTAGATATATCATTAATAAAAAAACAACTGAAGTTCAAATAAAAAAATATCTTCACTTTAAATCTTCTTCTTCTTCTTCTTCTTCTTTCGGCTTCTCCCTACTCGGGGTCGCCACAGCGCGACAGTAATCTCCATTTCACTCGATCTACTTCGTCTCCTTCCCTAGCTCCAACCCTTTCCATGTCTTCTCTCACCAAATCCATCCACCTTCTCTTTGGCCTTCCTCTTTTCCTTATGCCTGGCACCGCCATCTCCATCATCCTTTTCCCCACGTAGTCGTCTTCTCTCCTTTTTAATGTGTCCATACCAACGTAGACTTGCATTCCAAAGTTTGTCTCCCAGCTTTGCAATTTTTGCAGTCCCTCTCACGTATTCGTTTCTTATTTTGTCCTTTCTTGTCACTCCTAGTGCCCATCTCACCATTTTCAACTCTGCAACTTCCATTTTTCCTATCTGTCTTTCCGTCACTGCCACCGTTTCCAATCCATAAAGCATGGCTGGTCTAACAACACTCTTGTACATTTTACCCTTAACCTTTGCTGATAACTTCCTGTCGCACAGAAATCCAAACACCTTCCTCCAACACATCCATCCTGCTTAAATCCTTCTCCTTACTTCTTCTTCACATCTTCCATCGCTACTAACTGTTGAACCCAGGTATTTAAAGTTTTTTGCTCTCTTTACCTTTTCTCCTTGCAGCTTCAACTCTTTTCCATCATCCACACCTTCAAACCTCAAATATTCGGTCTTGTTCCGGCTCACTTTCAGGCCTCTTCTCTCCAGTGCATTTCTCCAAATCTCCAGATCCTCCTCTAGCTTCCTATGATTTTGTCTACACAGAACTATGTTATCTGCAAACAGCATATCCCATGGTGCATCCTTCCTGATGTCCTCCGTCAGCCTGTCTATGATGATGGAAAAAAGGAATGGGCTGAGTGCTGAACCTTGGTGGAGTCCAACACCTACCTTGAATTCTTTAGTCAACCCTGCTGCACTTCTCACAGTTGTTGTCGCTCCGTCGTACATATCCTGGATATTCTTTATGTAGCACTCTGATGTTTCAGCTAACCGCAAGCATACCCACAGTTCCTCTCTGGGTACCCTGTCATATGCTTTTTCCAGGTCAATAAAGGCACAGTGCACTGCCTTCTGCCCTTCAGTCCACTTTTCCAACAGCATCCTTAGACAAAATATTGCGTCGGTGGTACTCCTTCCTGGCATGAACCCAAATTGTTGCTCAGCGATTGTCACCTCCTTCCTTATCCTTGCTTCTATTATCCTCTCCTACAATTTCATAGTGTGACTCATTAACTTGATCCCCCGGTAGTTTCCACATTCCTCGATGTCTCCTTTATCTTTGTACAAAGGTACAAGCACGCTCCTCCTCCATTCATCTGGCATCTTCTCTCCTCTCAAGAGTCTGTTGAAAAAATTTACTAAAAACTCCACACTTTTATTGCCTAGAGCAATCCATGCTTGCACTGGTATGTCATCAGGTCCTTGAGCCTTTCCCTTCTTCATCTTCCTCAATCCAGTTCTGACTTCTTCTCCAGAGATATCTTCCACGTCCCTTTCTCTCCCTTCTGTTCTTGTTTCTCTTCTTTCTCTAGGGTTTTCATGGTTGAGTAAGTTGTCGAAATACTCCTTCCGTTTCTTTTCACTTTCTCTTCTTCCATTAAAACCTCCCCAGTTTTACTCTTGATTACTCTTATTTGTTGAACATCCTTGCTTTGTCTGTTTTTTGCTTTGCTATTTTGAACAACTCGTTTTCCCCTCCTTTGTTTCCAGTTTTTCGTAGAGCTCCTCATATGCCTTGTTTCTTGCCTTTGCCACTTCTCTCTTAGCTTCCTTTCTTGCATTTTTATAGGCCAACTTGCTTGCATCATCTCTGATGGTATCCCATGCCTTTTTAGCTTTTTTCTTATCCTTCAGCTTCTCCTGGACATCCTGGTTCCACCACCACGTTTCCCATCTACCTGCTGTGCTAACTTTTCCCGATGTTTCACCCAGTTCTTTTCTGGCAATGCTCCGTATCATTTCAGCTATTCTTTGCCAGTCTTCCTGTCCACCAAGTATTCTACTTTCAATCACTTACATTTTGAATTTATTGTTCACTTTCGAGTCCTTTAGTTTCCACCATTTTATTCTCTTCACTGGTTTTGGTACTTTCCTCCACTTTGTCCAAATAACCATCGCACTGACCACTATTCTGTGCTGTTTCGCTACACTTTCACTGACAACAACTTTTGTATCCACCACCTCCTTGATTCTTCGTCTTCTCACCATAATGTAATTCCCTGCGAACTGTGTCCGCCACTGCTGTAGGTAACTCTATGTGCTGGTTTCTTTACAAAATATGTGTTGGTGATCGCTAGTTCCCTTCTCTTAGCAAAATCCACCACTGCTTGTCCTTATTTCTTTTCCCTAATCCGTGTCTGCCCATGCATTCTTCATCATCATTATTCCCTTCTCCTACGTGCCCATTCAGGTCTGCTCCCACCACAATTCTTTCATTCCTTGGTATCTTTTCCACCGTCTCATCTAGATCTAGCCAGAATGTTTCCTTTTCTTCACGTATGCATCCCACCTGTGGTGCATACGCACTGATGACATTTAACATAACACCATCAAGCTCCATCTTCAAGCATATTATCCTGTCTGTTACCCTCCATATTTCCACTACCCTGTCCACATGCTCTTTTTTCAATATGATTCCTACACCATTCTTTTTGTTTCCACTTCCACAGTACCACATTTTATATCCACCACCTATGCATCTTGCTCTCTCCCCCTTCCAGCGAGTTTCCTGCACACAGTATGTCCACCCCTCTTCGTTCCATAAGATATGCCACTTCTCTTCCTTTACCGGTCATGGTTCCAACATTTAATGTAGCAACCCTCAGCTTGATCTTCTTAGCTTTCTTCCTCTCTTCATTTCTCTCCTTCCTTCTTCTCCACTGCTTTCGACCTCTTCTTTGCATCCAAGTAGCATGTCCACCAGTGACTCTTGGTGTCCAGTCACTGGTAACGGTCGTTGTTTTCCCGGGCCGACCGATCCGGTATGAAGTTAGATTTTACAACGCGCATTGAAAAATATTTGGCTGTGTTTTACGCCGGATGCCCTTCCTGTCGCAACCCTCCCCATTTATCCGGGCTTGGGACTGGCACCAAGGCTGCTCTGATTTGAACAACCTTAGAGTCACTTTAAATCAATGACAAAAAATTAATTTTTATATGTCAAATAATGATAAGATTGTTAAAAGTTTTTAAAGCAGAATTTATAAAACTGCCAGATAAAATTTAAATCACAAAAATTAAAAATACTTAATATTTATTCAGCAAACGTAGAAAATCTCGTTGCGGGCCATACGCTGTCACGGATTAAGATTTAAACTATAACGATTTAGGATCGTTACTTCCGTAAAAGTTTGAATCAATTGTTTGGACTTCTTAAATTAGTAAATTAATTAAGAACTTTTATTAATTTTTGTTTAATTTTGCTTTTTATAGTTCCTTGGCTTTGAATTATCAAAAATAATTTTGTGTATTTACTAATTTTAACTGTTAGCTAAACTAAACAATTTATCTCTATTCTGCTGATGAAAATTATTTTGACCTTTTATCGTTTTGAAATCCATAGCCAGAAAGATACAAAGATCTCTTTTATAATCATTTGTGTTTGTCATTCTCTTATTGGTATTCCCTAAAACCTACTTTAATGATTGGAAATACATAAATAAGATAGAGCACTTTTGTGGTAGTAAAAGTCTAGATTTTCAAACGTAAAACAGAACCTAAAAACCCATTAATATTATCTACTGGTCACTTGTGTCCAATACTGCAGCTAAAAATTGAAGCTTAGAATGCAAAGAAAACATACATCATCAGTCAACTAGCCATATAAAAAAATTTTCATTCTAATGCAAAGAAATAATTTCTTAGGCAGACCGGTTATTACTAGCCAGTTTAAGTGGGCTGAAATGAAAGCAGAATATTAATACCATCCAATTCATCTACGACTTTTGATTGTAACCAGCTGGAATAAAATATAATCAACTACTTGACTGGTGAATCTTGACATTTCTCTCTCAACAAATTTAAGACAACTTCTGGGCAAAAAGCAATTGGTGAAATATTTGTTGATTTTAAAGCTGCTTATGATTTTGTATAAAAATACCCCTACATGCAAACATTGTGCGTATTACTAAATAGATGTACCATCTCTTTATGATATTTTGTGAGAAAACAGCACCTATACATCAATTACCGGTAGCGGATTGCAAAATAGGTCACTACGAATGAGTAGGCTAGTTGCGTTTAACAGGGATTATTTTCCTTCTTTACGACCAATACTAAAAACGATTGTTAAGAAATTTTGATAATGCAGATAATCTGGCAATCTCGTATTTTCCGAAAAATGGAAGGCTCTGGAGAATAATTTTGCTTAATTATGATATTCTTGAGCACATATCCTTAAATTGAAAACTAAAGCTTAAAAATAATAAAATACAATCAAGTAGCATCTGCATTCCACCTTCATGAAAAGGAAGCACAAAGTGAACTTGAGATCTGTGTCAGAAGGCCAACCAACTTACTATAGAAAAAAGTTGGATATGTGTCACACTGTACTTAAATTCACAACATAAAAAATCTAACAACGTACAAAGAACTTTTGCGCTCAATTTGCAAGCTCGATCTAAAGTACAAGTGATTATTATTCATTAGCCATTGCTAACTCAGCCTTTATTTACTTCTGTATGTTGTGCTTCAGTTAAGTGTGTCAGTGATTACACTCACCTCATCCAAAGGCAAATTTACAACACTCGGCGCATAATGACAGAATGCATGTATCTTATACCTACGGAAAAAATCTAAGTTTAAACATGCATGTAACCTAGAATTGGGCAATAATGTTTAACCTCAGGCTAGATTGCGGCTTTCAAAATCATTCTCGGGCAGCACGTAAACTGACATGAGTAAATTTTAATAATTATGAAATTTCATTTGTTTCTAAAATGTGGCAATCTCTAAAAATAGGTCTTCACTTTGAATCTGTTTTCAATTTCTTGATTTTTGTTCCTAAAAACGGGCCGCATGTGGCTCGCGGACCTTAATATGCCCACCCCTAATTTGAACATCTGAGTTTTGCCGCAAATCATTCATTCGTCTATAGCTTTCCAAGCCATGATTTTCCTACATGACAGTTCAAATCCATAATGACTCACAAAACCATTTGTTAGTGTGGTGCAGGAAAGCAAAATGCAAAAAAGTAATAATATCTTGATCTACACCTCATTAACAAACTTGTGCCAGAGGTCGGGTAACCATGGTCAAAATTTTGCTCTTTTATTGTTAGATGACGGACCTTGGAGGCTGTTTTCAAGGTTTTATCATTACGCAGAAAAAATGTTGTAGTAAAAAACTTTTCAATCAGATTTAATTTGTCCTTTTTGTTGTAAATCATGTTTAGCTTTAGGACTTAAATACATTTTTATAAAATGAAAATCCAACCAAAGCAACGTTGTGTTTAACTTTTTTGCTTACACCTCATTTTAACTCTTTGCGTCATACATTATAACTACGCGTGATGAGATTAACCCATTTGTTCCTTTTGTTTCCAGTTTTTTTTAAAAACTTCGGAATGTATTTTTTTAGTTAACAAATTTAACAGAAAAGTTTTAAGAATATTTTTTATTCATTTCATATATTTTTATTCATTTACATTCATTCGAGAAATTAAAGTTTTAGGAAAAACTAGTTCCTCATTACGTTTGTGTTGCCGTGCAACCGATTTTGATCTGAGAGCTTATGAGCATTTTTTTGCCTAAAAATTATAAATTTGGTACCCTAGGCTAAGCCAAGTTATAAAACTTTAAATTAAAAAAAAAACTAGAAAGCTTTATTAACTGCGCTACTGTGATCGTGTCGCTTTTAATAAGTTAGGCTGGTGATTTTCGAAATTATCTGAATGGGAAAGTAAATATTATTTTTTAAAAGTATCAAAATAAGAACTTGAAGTTTAGTTATTTAATTACGATGCAATAAAGACACCAAATGAAGCCAAAATAAACAAATATTAAAACAAGATTATGTGTTATTTTTACCATAAGAAACATTTATATTTAACTTCTCAAATATTCTGTCTCGAGAATGTTTTAGAATTTAAAGTTTTTAAAAACCTTTTAAACTTAAATTGAAGTAACAAATTAAATCACAAAACGCTCTAAAACACAAAATGCGGAACCAAAACTTGGGGACGGAAGATGTTTTGGGTGCATATTAAGGCACTTTACTACTTTCTTCATGTCTTACTTAAAACTGATTACGGAGCGTAACATTTATGCTTGGTGGATTTAAAACTAGAAATTTGTATATCAACTGTTAAGATCAAAATAAAATTATTAAACTAATTGTTTTTTGTTCATTAAGACTTATATTTTCTTAGTGCATTTTCTGAATTTTTGTAAGAGAGTAATTTCTATTGAAAGCTAACACATTTCTGAACAAATGGCCTAGCTGGTATTAAAGTCAATAAAAAGGTTATTTTTCTATAACGGTCTTAGAACATAAAGTTGTACTTTGCTAACTTTTAACCAGGCTGTTTCCACAAAAGAAAAAGCATTTTAGTTAAGCTGCATTTCAATAAAAAAAAGTTGTTTCTGCAAAGTATTAATTTAAACAAAATATTGTCCTTGTCATGATGAACGAATATTGCTGAAAGAGGCTCTGGATATATTTAAAAAAGAGAAAAAAGTTGAGTGAAAACGTGAACAAATTTTGAACGTCTGACGTCATTTAATAAATTCGCAACCGGAACCTAGCAATTACTTTCCAAATGTTTTTAAACTTAAGCTATTGCAGAAATTAATTTAATCATCAAATTTAATTTTTATGAATGCGTAAGACGTAAGCTTCAAAATTCTTTATATGTTAAACATAGTTTCACAAAAAAAAAATTAATCTAGGTCAAAAAGTCATTCAATTTTTTTTCATTTAAATTATAAATGTTTGTTTTGAAAACATCATCAACCATTATTTTAATTAAACAAGAAATTCTGCATAATTCATAAAAAACAAAACAAATAAAATCAGGATTATTTTACTGTAGCATTGCAATTTAGGTTGGATCCTGAAAAGTATTTTGTTAACTTAAAGAATTTTAAACTTCTAATTGGTGACTACATATGTCAATACATTTGTTGCAATACGCTTTAGAAATAGAAAAAAAAATTTAGTTTCGATTTGTGTAGGTTGAAGAAAAACATTAAATAATTATTTTATATTTTAACAAAGCAAACTTAAGTTACTATCTTAGGTACTCCGAGTAGGTTTCACAAAAATTTTAAAAGTTTACAGAAATCCCTGCAAGATTGTTACTTTTGAAAACATTGGTTTGTTAAAATCTAAATACAAAAAAATAGATATTTTAAAGGACGTATAAAATACATCGTTAAAACAAAATTTTTGTTTCATTATATTTGATAAAAACCTTAATCTAAGATTATTTTAAAGAGTCTACCACAAAAGCCGCCCAAAAAATCTCAGAAAACTTTTTCGTCTTTTGATTATAGCTTGATTTTGCAAAATTAATTAATCTAACTGACAAAAGAAAATAAATTGATAAAAAAAAATTGTTATAAACCTCAAACATAAAAGATTGCGGAAAGAACTTTAATCCTCAAAACCTCTTAAAGCACAACGCAAACAAGTATAAAATTATGCAATGACCATAAAGACTTCAGCTATTTTACTTTAACTAAACATTATTTTAATTTTTTCTTGTAGATTTGTATATAGTAAAACAATTTGACCATGTCAATCTCTGTGTGCTTCATAGAAGACTTTATTGTTTTGCATGCTTCATTTTGAGTTTTGTTTTTATTGTGAGAAAACCTTATTTTTATAATGCGGACTATCGCTTTTAAGAGCTTAGGCCTATAGCTTGAAACGGTTTTTTGTCAATAATCTAATTAAGAGTTTTTTTTTTGAGCAATGTTTCCCCAACAAGAAAGAGGTTTTTTCAATCAAGAAAATTCTCGAGTCCAATGATGAAATCAAGTAATAAGTGAAATCAACTACGTTTCAAATTCTTGAAACTTAATTGATGCTTTTACCATGGATCACAACCAACCCCTGCAGCTTTTACAAAAAAATTTTCATTAATTTTGTCATTTGTCGCGTGAGCAAATTTCTGAAAAAGATGTTTAGTGTAATTAACCAATGTTAGACTTGGTACATGAAAGGGACTAATTAGTAACGTTAAAGAATCTTTTCGATGGTCTCAAATTTTGCTTTGATTTGATTTGTCTCTAAATAATTTTTGTCAATTTATTCAAATAAAATGATGCCAGTAAAACTCGTCATTGAATAGTTAATTTTCCAAAAGCAGAAGGTGGTTTTTGTAATGGTGGAGAAATGGTAAAAATGCACAATGCTTTTCTCATATCATTATCTTTCTACTTTATTTATAACTATTATTTATTTCTACTTTGCGGAACAATTTATATTACAAAAAAACGTGTTTAAAAGGTATGTATTTGAAAATTGCAGATGACTTTAATCTTAGCTTATTGAAAACTAATCTTTTTTGGTACGTATTCATTCTATTGTAATCTTATCTACAGAAAGAATTGATATTATCGTCATTATTATGGCACCAATCTTATATTCTCCAAGCTCAAGGCAACGTCGGATCCTTAATTTTAAAATAACGCCATCGACCTGTTTTCGGGAATACCAAGATAATCGGGAATACCAGTTGAAATTTTTAATTTGTTTTATACTTTAGTGATATCACACTTTATTCATAATTTTAATCTTGACCTCATAATTCAATACTTGATTAAGTCTTTTACTATAATTTTTAAGCTTTTGGTTATTACTTAATTTTTTTATTGCTAGGTAGTGATTGCGTAATCGGTACACCACCATCCCCATTTAACTTATTTTGTCTGCAAGTTGTTTTTATAAGTGATTATAAAGATTGGTTTTACCGTTTTATTTCACAGCGCATTGATTGTAGTTCTAAAGCATTGTAACATTCTACTACAGTGCTACGTAATTTTGGCTAGAACATTTAGGAAATGATTGAATGGAGCTCTTTTACAACCTAATTGGACTCGCGGGCTGCATTCCAAAATTAAAAAACAAGGTGCGGGGTGCATAAAATTTTGAGTGAATACAGTTTTGCCCAAATTTTATTGATGGTTACCCGAAGTTCAATCATGTTTCATTGCTAAAGTTATAACATAATGCAACGTATTTTCCTCCAAAAAACTGCTTATAACTAAAGAAAAAGGTTAGTACTTTAAAACTGTCTCTAAATTTCCTGTTTTTTTTGAAAAACTAGTGTTGATTAAAAAACGGGATTTACCAGTTGCGAACAGTAGTTTAATTTAAGGTTTTTTATAAAAAGATTGATATACTTCTTCCCAACCACACGCGGACCATATTGAGATATCTTGTGGGCCACATGTTTTCCACTTCTGTTCCAAAACTGTTAACAGCTAATCTGATATTTCGAAATATATGTAATTTCTTTACTACATTGTCTTCATGTTATATTGCAATTTTATAACTCCTGAATTTAGAAGTAATTCTGTTTGATAATGTGTTTTAAAGTTGTTGCAATTTTCTTTCAAAACTTAGCAGCAGGATGGAAATATCCAGGTATGTAAATAATCAAAAGTGCCAATTTTTAACTATATTGCTTATCAAATTAAACTTTTCATTTTATTTTCATATATTTAAAATGTAAGGTGAAAAATTATCATCAAAATATTTGTGAACTAAAACATTCTTTAAAACATAAAAAATCTCAGAAAAAAAAAGTGATACGAATACTAAATAAACGACCAAAAGATTGACGTTGTTTTAATGTTTTTAAATTCAATAAGAAAATCAATTTTTTTGTAATTTTTTAATTTTAGCAGAATATATTTAATTTAAATGCATCGTATAACTTGTAGATCCGGTTCCCAAGTACACCCTTGTGCAAATTAATCTGAACACTTACAAAAAAGGTCAATTGTCAAAGTTTCAGCTTTTATTTTAAAAACTAGTTACGAAACAATGATTAACTAATATGTCCACCTTTATTCTTTAGCACTAATTTCACTCTTTGTTTCATAGGTAAAACCAATTTTTTTCAAATTTGTTTGTTTTCTCATCATGAAACAATACATATACTACAGACTGAATGAACTTGATTTTATTGGTACAATCCATCTTTTCAGACAATTTTTAATAATGGACCACAAATTTTTGATTGGATTTAAATCTGGCGAGTTCCCTGGCCAATCCAATACTGCTATTTTCGTTTTTTTAAGCAATTTGTTATCATTTTAGCCTTGTGGCAGGGTGCAGAGTCTTGTTGAAAAATTGCACGTGCGTGAAGGTCATACAATTCTCTGCAGACTTTTCTTTCAATGATTTTCGAATAAGCCTTACTGTTCATCATGCCCTCAACCTTGCTGTTTATCATCCCCTACAAGTGATCCAGGTCCGTTAATAGAAAAGCAACCCCAGAGTATCTTATTGTTTGGGTGCTTCACCGTTTGCACAAAATGTTCTTCAAGCAGCTTCTCGTAGTGTGAACAGAGAACGAATTTTGGATTGAATCCCAGAACAAAAAAATGAGTTTCGTCTGAAAAGAGGACGCGGCGCTAATCATCTTCAGACCAGTCTTTATGTTTTTTGTCCAGTTGAATCGTTTCGTTTTAATTGCGGCGGTCAACAGTTGCTTCTTTTTTGGGTTTATCGCTTTCCTTCCTTTTTCTGATAATTGCCATCGAAGGGTGGATGAAGACACATGCACCGCACTTTCAACCAAATGCCTTTTCAATTCCTCGCATGTTTTTCGTAAATTTATTTTGCTGTTGCGCAAAAGGGTCAAATCATCACGTTTGGTAGTTTTTTCTTTTCCTTCCACACCTGCCTTTTCTTTGGACTTATATAGCAATGCTTATCGTTTAGTAAACATAATCTAACAATGCATTTGGTGCATATAACCCGTGTGAATTTGTGCACACATTGCTTACATCTTTGTTTGGTTTCCACACAGCTTGGTTAGTGACCACTACCATCCTGTCTAACAGATTCTGCTGAATAGACAGACTTCCTTCTTTTTTTGGGAGGGTTGTCTTGTTGACTGGGTCTTTCCCTTTTTGGGGTATATTTGTTGCTAGACAAAAGCCGTGTAGAAGTGTCAAGTTTGAAATCACAAAGTGAGATATGTTGTTTGCTTTTTTTGTTTAGCGTACGACAATATTGCAGCCAACCATTGACGGTCGCAAGATCCAGTACATAAAAGCCATTTCTTACTCTTGAAATTGATCCTGTACAGTTCTAAAAGCATATCACAGAGGTCTACATCTCCCATAAACTTATTGTATTCAACATAGCATGTGGCATTTGGACCTTTATATAGTCTGTTTTTTTACGATCCCATCTTTTTAGTTATTCAAGTGGAAACAGCCCTAGATATGTTGATAGGATATGAACTGATTTATTGTCAAACCTTTTCAGGACCATAATGTTTTCTTTTGTTTTCACTCTATAATCATAACTCCCCTGCCCTCATTTTTCAGCTAATTTTCTTCTTTCAATTTACAACTTTTCAATCTGTTTGGTCTAACAGTTGATAAGCTATGAATTCCCTCATCTTTGATCTTTTTTACTAGACCAGTTGAGAAAAACCAGTTGTCATAAAAAAGTTTGCAATTTCAAAAATCTTGGTATATCTTCTGCTAATCTCATTACAAAGCCTGATGATACACCCAAACCAAAGTTATCAGTTTCTGCTCCTGTTTTGCCAGTGTATACTTCAAAATCAACAAATTATTTGGACTTCTTAAATTAGTAAATTGATCAAGAACTTTTATTAATTTTTGTTTAATTTTGCTTTTCATAGTTCCTTAGCTTTGAATTATCAAAAATAATTTAGTTTATCTACTAATTTTAACTGTTAGCCAAACTAAACAATTTATCTCTATTCTGCCGACGAAAATTATTTTGACCTTTTGTCGTTTTGAAATCCATAGCCAGAAAGATACAAAGATCTCTTTTATAATCATTTGTGTTTGTCATTCTCTTATTGGTAATCCCTGAAACTACCTTAATGATTGGCAATGCATGAATAAGATCGAGCACTTTTGTGGTAGTAAAAGTCTAGACTTTCAAGCGCACAAAATCTATTAATATTATCTACTGGCCACTTGTGTCCAAAAATTGCGGCTAAAAATTGAAGCTTAGAATGCAAAGAAAACATACATTATCAGTCAACTAGCCATCAGACATATAAAAAATTTGTCCTTCTAGTGCGAAGAAATAATTTGCTACGCAGACCGGTTATTACTAGCCAGTTTAAGTTTGCTGTAATGAAAGCAGGCAATTTATACCATCCAATTCATCTACCACTTTCGATTGTAACCAGCTGGAATCAAATAGAATTAATAACTTGACTGGCGGATCTGGACATTTCTCTCTCAACAATTTTAAGACAACTTCTGGGAAAAAACAATTGGTGCAATATTTGCCAATCTCAAAGCTACTTATGATTTTGTATAAAAATACCACTCACATGCAAACATTGCGCTCATTGCTAAATAGATGTACCATCTCTTTATGATATTTTGTGCGAAACAGCAACTACACATCAATTACGGGTAGCGGATTGCAAAATAAGTCACTACGAATGAGTAGTGGCGTTTAATAGGGATTAGTAGATAGATATTTTTGCACTTTACGACCAATACTAAAAACGATTGTTAAGAAATTTTGATAATGCAGATAATTTGGTAATCTTGTATTCTCCAAAAAATGAAAACTTTAGAGAAAAACTGTGCTTAGTTAATTTGTTCTTGATCACATATGCTGAAATTGAAAACTGAAGCTCAATAATAGTAAAATACAATCAAGTAGCATCTGCATTCCATCTTGATAAAAAGGAAGCACAAAGTGAGCTTAAGGTCTGTGTCAGAAGGCTAACCAATTTACTAGAGAAAAAAGTTTGATAGGTCTCACACTTTTCTCCATTACTTAGATTTACAACATAAAAAATCTAACAACGTACAAAGAACTTTTGCGCAAAATTTGCAAGCTCGATCTGAAGTACAAGTGATTATTATTTATTGACCATTGCTAACTCAGCCTTTATTTACTTCTGTATGTTGTGCTTCAGTTTTAGTGTATCAGTGATTACACTCGCCTCGTCCAAAGGCAAATTTACAACACTTGGAACATAATGACAGGATGCATGTCTCTTATACCTACGGGAAAAATCTAAGTTTAAACATGCATCTAACCCAGGGTTGGGCAATAACTTTTGACCTCAGGCTAGATTGCGGCTTTTAGAATGATTCTCGGGCAGCACATAAACTGACATCAGAAAACTTTAATAATTATGAAAAGCAATTCTTTTCTAAAATGTGGTGATTTCTAAAAATAGGCCCTCACTTTGAATCTGTCTTCGATTTTTTGATTTTTATTCTGAAAAATGGGCTGCATATGGCCCGCAGACCTTAGTTTTCCCACCCCTGATTGATCATTTGAGTTTTGCCACAAACCAGTAACTTGTCTGTAGCTTGCCAAGCCATAAATTTTGTACATGACAGTACAAATCCATAATGACTCACAAAACCATTTGTTAGTATGGTGTAGGAAAGCAGAATGCAGAAAAGTAATAATATCTTGATCCATACCTCATCAACAAACTGGGGCCAGAGTTCGGGTAACCATGGTCAAAAATTTTGCTCTTTTATTGTTAGATGACGGAACATGGAAACTGTTTTCAAGATTTTACCTTTACGCAGAAAAAATGTTGTAGTAAAAAACTTTTCAATCAGATTTAATTTGTCCTTTTTGTTGTAAATTACATTTAGCTTTAGGACTCAAACACATTTTTATAAAATGAAAATCCAACCAAAGCGATTTATAGCAACGTTGTGCTTAGCATTTTTGTTTACACCTCAATTAAACTCTTTGCGTCATACATTATAACTAAGCGTGATGAGATTAACCTATTTGTTCCTTTAGTTTCCAGTTTTTTTAGAAACTTCGGAATGTATTTTTTTAGTTAACAGATTTAACAGAAAAGTTTTAAGAATATTTTTATTCATTTCATATATTTTTATTCATTCACATTTATTTGAGAAATTAAAGTTTTAGGAAAAACTGGTTCCTCATTACGTTTGTGTTGCTGTACAACCGATTTTCATCTAGGAGCTTATAAACATTTTTTAAAACTAGAAATCAAAAATTTCATCACAAAGCCAAGCTATAAAACTTTAAATTAAAAAAATGGTAAAAGTTTTATAAACTGCATTACTGTGATCGTGTCGTTTTTTGTAAGTTAGGCTAGTGATTTTTGAAATCATTTAAATGGGAAAGTAAATATTATTTTTTAAAAGTACAAAAATAAGAACTTGAAGTTTAGTTATTTAATTACTATGCATTAAAGACACCAAATAAAGCCGAAATAAACAAATATTAAAACAAGATTATGTATTATTTTTTTTACTAAAAAGCATTTATATTTAACTTCTCAAATATTCTGCTTCAAGAATGTTTTAAAATTTAAAGTTTATAAAAACCTTTAAGCTTAAATTGAAGTAACAAATTAAATCACAAAACGCTCTTAAAAACAAAATGTGGAACCAAAACTTGGCGACGCAAAATGTTTTTGATGGATATTAAGGCACTTTACTACTTTCTTCATATCTTACTTAAAACTGATTAAGGAGCGTAACATTTATGCTTGGTGGATCTAAAACTAGAAATTTGTTTTATCAACCGTTAAGATCAAAATTAAATTATTAAACTAATTGTTTTTTGTTCACTAAGGCATAATTTTCTTTGTGTATTTTCTAAACTTTTGTAAGATAGTGATTTCTATTGAAAGCTGACACATTTCTACACAAATGGCCTAGCTGTTATTAAAATCACTAAAAAGCTTATTTTGCTGTAAACGTCTTAGAACATAAAATTGCAGTTTGCAAACTTTTAACCAGGCTGTTTCAACAAAAGAAAAAAGATTTTAGTTAAGTTACATTTCAATAAAAAAAGTTGTTTCTGCAAAGTACTAATTCAAACAAAATATTGTCCTTGTCATGATGAACAAATACTGCTGAAAAAGGCTCTGAATATATTCGAAAAAGAGAAAAAAATTGAGTGAAAACGTAAACAAATTTTGAACGTCTGACGTCATTTGGGTTTACCGATCAAAATCCTGGTCACCTCTTGTCTAAACGCTTCTTGATAGCTTATCTCCTTCAGTTTCCACCATCGTATCTTTGTCTTTACTTTCTCTGCTTTTTTCTTTTTCAGCATAAGGGCCATTTTGCACACCACCATACGGTGCTGCTTTACAACACACTCATTCACTTTTGCCTTATAATCACACATTTTCTTCAGGTTTCTCCTTCTGCATATCACATAATTTACTTGGTTACTTTTTCCGCCACTTTTATACGTCACCCTGTGTTCATCTTTCTTCTTGAAATAAGTATTGACAATCGCCAAATCCATCGTTTTCCCAAAATCCACCACCATTGATCCTTCCTTATTGCTTGTTCCAGCACCGTACCTCCTCATTATTTTCTCGTCCCCTATGTTTTCTTGGCCCGCATCTCCATTAAGGTCTGCAAAAAAACTATCCTCTCCTGTTTTGATACACTTTCTATCAACCCATCCAGGTTATTTCAAAAATTATTTTTCTCCTCCATGCTGTTGTTAACCTGAGAAGCATACGCGCTTACTATATTTAGATGGACCCTTTTACCTCCAGTTTCATGGCCATTAGTCTGTCTGGCACTCTCTTCACCTCCAGGACACTTTCAACCAGCTCCTCCCTGACTACTATCCCTATCCCATTTTTTTGTATAACCTGGCAAAAAAGTTTTACGCCGGATGCCCTTCCTACCACAACCCTTTCCATTTATTCGGGCTTGGGACCGGCATCAAGAAACACAGGAATGTGCCTCCAATGGCTGGGTTGTTGTAAAAAAATATTTAATAATTATTTTATATTTTAACAAAGCAAACTTAATTTGCTATCGTAGGTGCTCCGAGTAGGTTTCAAAAATTTTAGAAGTTTGCAGAAACCCCCACAAGATTGTTGAATTATTTAATCAACAAAGTACTGTATGATGTTTGACACGCATTGCGCCTTTTCTCCATCGCATTAATTTCTGTCGTTTCTGTTATTTCACATTCCGTTTACACTTTGGTTTTGTCAGTTGTTGTTTTATCGAATAGTTGAAGGTCGTTTTTCAGGTTGTTCATTTAAATTAATTCCTATATTGGTTTTTTGTTTTAGAGTTTAAGCGTATTTAATTTTTGGTTTAAACTTTTATTAAAGTTTTGTTAAATGTTGTTACTTCAATTATTACTTTTGAAACATTAGTTTGTTTAAATCTAAATAAAAAAATAAATATTTATAAGGACGTATAAAAGACATCGTTAGAAAAAAATTTTTTTATTTCGTTATACCGTAATTGATAAAAACATTAATCTAAGATCATTTTAAAAAAGTTTCCACAAAAGCTATCTAAAAAATCTCAGATAATTTTTTGGTCTTCTTATTATGGCTTGATTTTTCCGAAATTAATTAATCTCACTAACAAAAGAAAATGAAATTGATAAAAAAGAAATTCTTATAGCCCTCAAATATAAAAGATTGCGGAAAGAACTTTAATCCTTATAACGTTTTAATGTAAACAATTATAAAATTCTGCGATGACTATAAAGACTTAAGCTATTTAATTTTTATTAAAAATTATTTAAATTTTTGCTTGTGGATTTGTATATAGTAAAACAATTTGACCATATCAATCCCTGTGTGCTTCATAGAAGACTTTATTGTTTTGCATGCTCCATATTGAGTTTTGTTTTTATAATGAGAAAATCTTATTTTTATAATGCGAACTATCGCTTTTGAGAGGTTAGGCGTATAGCTTGAAACGGTTCTTTGTCAATAATCTAATTAAGAATTTTTTGAGCAATGTTTCCTCAGCAAGGAGGAAGTTTTTCAATTAAAAAAATTCTCGAGTCTAGTGATAAAATTAAGTAATAAATGAAATCAACTACGTTTCAAACTCTTGAAACTTGATTAATGCTTTTACCATGGATCACAACCAACCCCTGCAGACTTTTACAAAAAATTTTTTATTAATTTTGTCATTTGTCGCGTGAGCAAAACGAAAAAGATGTTCAATTTAATTAACCAATGCTACACTTGATACATGAAAGGTACTAATTAACAACCTTAAAGAATCTTTTCGATGGTGTTAAATTTTGTTTTCATTTGATTTGTCTCTAAATAATTTTTGTCAATTGTCATAAATAAAATGATGCCAGTAAAACTCGTCATTGAATAGTTAATTTTTCAAAAGCAGAAGGTGGTTTTGGTAATGGTGGAAAAACGGTAAAAATGCGCAATGCTTTTCTGATATCATTATTTTTCTACTTTATCTATAAGTCTCCTTTATTTTTAGTTTGTGGAACAAATTTATACTACAAAAGAACATATTTAAAAGGTATGTATTTATAAATTGCAGAAGACTTTAATCTTAGCTTATTGAAAACTAATCTCTTTTGGCATGTATTCATTCCATTGCAATCGTCGTCATCGTTTAAAGGGCATCCACTCCAGGTCAGACACAAGCAGGACTGGGGCCGAGGGTTTATCCTTTTACTACCCCAAACTGCTGCACTGCCTGAATCAGATGCTCGCAATGGTGTTATTAAGCCAGCATCGAGTTTCGTCATCCAAAACCGTCAGACTTCGTGCTCCATGTGGTGCCCGATGTATAGGGCACGCTGTTAGTACAGGTCTGCGGTTTGCTCAGAGGCACTACACTCGCAATTTGGTGAAGGAGCGAGACCCATTTGTGCATGGACGAATGGAATCGCCCAACACCAGTCCGCAGGCGGTTGAGCTTAACCCAAGCTGCTCGGGGTAAGCCCATCCCAACAGGTCTGGCATCGGTCCGGGGAACAAAAACACGGAGCCTGGAAACATTTTCACAGTACTCCGCGATCCATTTGTGATTTGTCCATTCAGAAGCGCGGATGCCAAGTCTGGCAAGGTTCTTTAAAAGATTCCGCTCAGCTGGCACAAACGGGCGTCTGGATCTTAATCTCACTTGGCGAGTATCTGAGGACCCACTTAAGACACCATACAAGATATGATTGGGGTCCAGAGATCCACGGTAAGCCAAGGAGAGTGTTGCTCCTATTCGGCGAAGCTCAGCTGGCTGGATGCCTGAAAGTACAGGTAGGTGGTCCATTGGAGTGGGACGCAGACATCCAGTGACTATGCGCAAGGCGTCGTTCAATACACTGTCGATGAGGCGAGTATGAGCACTGCGACACCAGACTGGCGCACAGTACTCAGCTGTTGAGTAGACTAGAGACAAGGTGGCTATGCGTAGTGTTTTAGCACCAGCACGCCATCCCGAGCCCACGAGTCGCCTCAACAGTGTAACGCGCGAGGATAGTTTTTTGTGCAATGCCACTAAATAGTGATGAAACGTGAGCGATATGTCCAGTTTTACCCCAAGATAAGTAGGGCTTGAATAGAACAGTAAAAGTCTACCATTGTTGTAGACCTTTAGCTCATGTTTGGCCTCTCGGTTATTTAAATGAAAGGCTGTCGTCACCGTCTTGTGTGACTGAGCTTCAACCTTCAAGTCTGGAGATACGCTGAAAGTGTAGACATGTCTTGGCTTAAAGTCCCCTCCAAGTCCTTCCAGTTTCCAGAAGAATGTAACAATGCTAAGTCATCAGGATAAGCAAACTTTCTGAAAATTATGGAAGGAAGATCGTACGTATAGATGTTAAATAGGAGGGGAGCCAAAACCGATCCCTGAGGAACGCCGTTTTTAAGACGGCGTAGCCTGCTTTGCTTGCTGCCACCGGTAGTAAGGGTGAAACTTTGATTTCGGACAAACTCCATGATCATTTTGACCATGTGCTTATCCGGAAGTAGTTTCAGCAGCTTTCAGGTAAGGCCACGGTGCCAGACAGTGTCATAAGCAGCTGTCAAATCGACAAATATGGCACCGGCCTTCTTTTTAGCTTCAAAAGTATCCTCGATGTTCTGGGTTAGCAGAACAACTTGATCTACGGTTGACTTCCCGCGTTAGGGAGCAGTGGATCGATTAATGGCCCATGCGGGCATAGATAAGCCTCTCGAGGATCTTGTAGGGGACACAGAGCAGAGATATCGGTCGATAACTGTTTGAGTCCCCACGGGGTTTGCTGGTTTGTGGATCGCGACCACAAGCGCTCTTCTCTAGATCTTGGGAATTTTGAATCGGCGCAAACAGTAAGAAAGGAAGTCACGTAACCAGGACTTCAAAGCAGCTCCGGCATGGAGTATAAGCTCGGAACAGATGGAATCAGGACCCGGAGCTTTACCTGATTTTAAATGTTGGAGGGCAGCAGCAAATTCTCTCTGTAAAAAATTGTCAGAGATATTTACTGCGTCTGGTGTTGTGGCCCTCCAAAGGTCAGACAATTCTTGAAAGACAAGTCGAGATGACTTGCAATCAACAGCCTCGTATTTCCCATTTTTAACCAGATGAGATGCAATAGCATCGGCTGAAACGGGACAGTGACGAGGAGAGTGTCGTGACCTACCAGTAAGGTTGTTCAAAATACTCCACGCTTTTCGACTAGAGTGTGAAAAGTCTATGCTCCGAACTGCTTCGGACCATCGATCCCTCCGCTTTCTGTCAAGCTTGGCAAGCAGAGCTGTAGCAGCCAGCTCGAGTCGTCTCTCTGAGGAGACTGCAGAAAGATTTTATAAAGGGATTCACACTCTGCATCCCAACACGGAATATAGTTATTTCGATACCCGCGTGGGATAGTCTTTTTGGCTGCTTTCTTAATGGTGTTACAGAAGTCCTGGTAAGCCGCATCTACATCAAGTGAATCAGGCGGCAACAAAGTCTTTGCGAATTTATTCGTCAAAGCAATTTAGTGACTCCATTTGGCCTTGCAGAAGTTCCACCGCTTAACAGGCATGCTTGGCACTGCCATAGCAAACCTTGATGGTGTAATAAGCGAAGGTCGATGTTGTGACCTGGGGAACTTTTCAAGAACACCTCTATCCGGTAAGCGACTGTTTGGACCTATGCTGGCGAAAGCTAGATCTAGATTGATGCCAGTGTTCCAGCGGCCGGAATAAAAACTGGCAGCGTCCTTGGCATTATATAGGAGGGCAAGACAATTAATACTTGCCCAGCCAGCCAAGCACTCACCGTCCGGACTGTTGTCGTCGTAACCCCTGTAGAAAATTACCAACGCACGTGTTTTATTTTATTTCTCTTGAGTTTCTAATCATAATTTGCGCGAGCACTCGCTGCCAGCGCCTTTTTTGTTTTACGCTTTATTTTTAATTAATCTCACCTTGAAGCATAGTTGTGTCTGCAGCGCGTTGATTTTAGAGCTGGCTTTTTTGCGTTTGTTCACACTTCTAAATTTGTGAGGCGACCAGCTGCAGTGTTTGTGGGCAGCTGGTTGAAGTCTGAGTAGACTTAGCGTGCAGTTTAAGATATTTCCCGTTTTCCCCGTGAGTCAGCACGGAAGTGAACTGCTCGATTATCGTTTCCGCTTTCGTTTTCGCTTTCATTTCCACGTTTCAACGTTTCAGTTATTACTTGTTTTCAATTAAATTATTTTCCTTGGTTATTATTTCCTTTTAATTTGTCGAAGCCGGAAGCGCGTTGATCGACACTTCACTTTGCGGTAATCGGCAACTTCAGCGCCGTTTACCGTTACAACCCCAGTCAGCATGACTACAGTTAAAATCGCCAGCGTAAAGACAGGGGTGAGGAAACACTGGGAGACCAGGGTTCGCAATCGCGTTGGCGGTGGTTTGTAGACGTTGACTATTTTATAACCATCAACGTCCACACACAGCCACTCGATCTCCGATGTTGGTGGAGATTGGTCCAAAAGCGTGTATCTCAGTCGCTCGTGGACTAACGTGGCAAGGTTATGCTTCCTACTTAAAGAAGACCCCGCTAGTTGGTAGTTCGGAAGTACCAACTTCTCTGCATTAGTGCAGTGGGTCTCGTGCAGTAGGATCACGAGTGCCTCAGACTGCATAGCGAAGTGATGAAGAACGTTCATCTTGCTTGCAGTGAGGCCTTTGATGTTCAGGTGAAGAATAGTGGGTCTTCGGAACTTGTTGGCAATGTGCCCTGAAAAGGGCAGTTTTATCCTGACATTGCCCCGTCCTGAAAAGGACGTTTGCCGACTAGCAGACCCACACTGAACATCGGAATGGGTGGATACCCTTTCGTTTTGGTAGGTTCGGTTTCGATCTGTCATTTAAACAGCAATAAACAGACTTACTCACGGCCCAGGCTGCGAGAAAACACTTACCTATTGCAATCTTATTTACAGAAAAAATTGATATCATCGTCATTATTATGGTACCAATCTTATATTCGCCAAGTTCAGGGCAACGTCGGATACTTAATTTTAAAATAACAACATCGACCTGTTTTCGGGAATACCAAGATAATGCTGTCTAATATCTGTCTGATGAAATTTTTAATTAGTTTTATACTTTTGTGATGTCACACTTCATTCATAATTTTAATCTTGACCGCATAATTTTGTACTTAATTTAAATCTTTTACTATAATTTTTAAACTTTTGGTTATCAATTAATTTTTGCATTGCTACGTAGTAATTGTGTAATAGATACACCACCACTTAATTTTTTTATTGCTACGTCATGATTGTGTAATCGGTAAACGGTATCCTCACTTAACTTATTTGTCTGCAAGTTCTTCTTACAAGTGATTATAAAGATTGGTTTTACCGTTTTATTTCACGGCGCATTGATTGTAGTTCGAAGGCAGTGTTCCTCAAACCAAGAGTCGCGACCCAAATGTAGGTCTCTAAAGCTTTATGAATGGGTCGCGAAAGGCTTTGTTTATAAATCAGATTAATGAAAATAACGTCTTCAACAGTATTTATGACTCCTTTTTACAAAATCAATAGCGACTGTTATATCATAAAATGAGTAAAAATCATTCTATATTGCGCACATCTCATGTTCCATCATACAGGTAACTTGTACTCAATTCCAAATTACTAGGCTAGGCGAGGCGATTCCTGACCAGTAGGCTAGGCGACATTGAATGTTACAGCAAGTTTGAGCGCCTGTACATGCGATGCTTCGTAAATACTCTTGGACCGCAACTGTAGAGAACGCGCGCAAGAGTTTGGTTATTTCAGCGCCTTTTGTAGCATTTTTAGTGATACGTCACAACGCGAGCCCAGCATGTGGCAATGAACAAAACGCCAGTTCGAAAAAGGTTTGAAGTTAGAAAGGCTGACGATACTGTAAGCTACTGTAACTCAAAATTTTACTGTTTGGAAATAATATTTGTGTCGGCGTTTTTTGGTGATTTGGAAAACTGTTGGTGAGTGTTTCTTTTTGTTTTGTTTATTATTATTTGCTCGAACGTTCATTTTTGTAAATAATTTTCGTTGTTAATAGAAAACCACTAAAACTGTTCCGAAGTGTGTTTCAACTTGAAATTCTGACGCTGCACAAATATTGAAGATAATTCAACTTTTCTGCAATGAGTTTGGGTAATTTTATTTCTATTTCCCAAAATGTCAAAGTGTAGCCACAACCCTAAATTTTTGAAACATGGCTTTGCAAGTATTCACAGTGAAGGCGTTGAAAAACCACAGTTTGTTTTGTGTTTTCAAGTTTTTTCAAGCGAATCGTTAAAAGAAAAAAGTTTAAGAGGCACCTTCATTCATGCCATACAAACTTAAAGAAAAAAATTTAGAATCTTTTTGACGAAAGGAAGATGAGCTAAAAAAGTAAAGACTCGACAACAATAACAATAATGAAAAAGGGTATCCACCCATTCCGATGTTCAGTGTGGGTCTGCTAGTCGGCAAACGTCCTTTTCAGGACGGGGCAATGTCAGGATAAAGTTGGTACTTCCGAACTACCAACTAGCTGGGTCTTCTTTAAGCAGGAAGCATAGCCTTGCCACGTTAGTCCACGAGCGACTGAGATACACGCTTTTGGACCAATCTCCACCAACATCGGAGATCGAGTAGCTGTGTGTGGACGTTGATGGTTATAAAATAGTCAACGTCTACAAACCACCGCCAACGCGATTGCGAACCCTGGTCTCCCAGTGTTTCCTCACCCCTGTCTTTACGGTTTGTCATGTGAAACTTCGCACCAACGTCTATTATTTCATTCCGAAACAAAGTAGCTGTTACATAACAAAGTTTTAGTTCGTCTTATAGAATAAAAAAAAGAACTAGAAGCTTTTTTACGGGACAAGCATTTTGTACTTAACCAAAAGTTTTAAGATGAGAAGTGGCTTTTACTTCTTTCTTACTTGCTTGATATGACGATAGCGATGAATGCGTTGAAGATATCAATGCAGGGAGAGTGTGGCATAGGGATGTCCAACCTGCACCCACTGAATGTTTTCATGCCGCCCACTGCTGACTCAAATTTTTTAGTTATATTTTTATAACTGCGTAGAATTCGATATTACTGCTGTCACAGTAACATATAGGGAGACAATGTAAATACATCGGTTGATTGCTGCGTTGAGTGACGTTTAACGAACTGATCTATGAAAACTTTTGTGGTTAAAGCTTGCCATAAAAGGCTTGCCCCAAGCATCATTTTAAGTACTCGTACTCACATTGTGTTGTAATAATATTAACATTGATTGTGTTATTTCCAAACATATTTTATAATATCAATTGATAGTTACGTAATGACTTAAGGGATAGTAAGATAGTAACTTTGAACAAACGCGGAGTGATTTGGAATGAGATTACATTAGTAGCAGCGATGCTTCTATTGATAAAAAAAACAAATGGTGTCAATTTGTTAAGAAGGTGGAAAGAGGATCAGAAATTTTTAGAAATTCTTGGTCCAGTCGTTCCTAGTCGGAGAAGCTCAGCTGGTTGGATGCCTAAAAGTATGGGTAGGTGGTCCTTTGGAGTGGGACGCAGGCATTCCGTGACAATTTGCAAGGCGTCATTCAGGACATTGTCTATGAGGCGAGTATGAACGCTGCGACATCCGGCAAGTGCGCAGTAGAACAGGGATAGGGAAACTCTGCACATAGTTTTGGCACCAACACCCCATTCTGCCTTACAAGTCGCTTCAGCAGTGAAACGCGCGAAGATAGAGCTTTTAGCACAATGACACTAGATGGTAACGAAAATTGAGCGAATTGTCAAGTTTTACCGGAGTTGGACAAAATGGTTAATATCTTTCGCTGTTGTAAGCATTTAGGTCACATTGGGCCTCTCGGTTGTTAAGGAAAGGCTGCCATAACTGTCTTAGTGTGACTGAGCTTCAGCTTCCAAGTCTGAAAGTTTCCAAGTGTAATAAGTTTCCAAGTTTCCAAGTTTGAAGTGTATTAAGTTTCCTCTTCCGATTTGCAAAAGAAAAATCCCCTTAACGCCTTCCAATTTTCCGAGAAGTTCAAAGTTATGTCTTGAATTCCAATTTCCAGAGGAGAAGTCCTCTCAAAGGCTTTCTATTTCCAGAGGAATGCAACAATGTTAAATTTTTTGGGTAGATAAATTTTCTGGGAACCTTGGACGGCAGGTCGTAGATATAAAAGTTGAAAAGAAGGGAAGCCAAGACTGATCCCTGAAAAATGCTGTTTTTCAGACGTCGAAGCTTGCTTTGCTTGTTGATCACAGGTATCACAGGTACAAGCAAAGTATGACAGACATGTGATATGACAGAGTGATATGCCGCCGTCATATGATCGCCGCATGCAGCTTGCAGGTAAGGCCACGGTGCCAGACAAAGTCATATGCCGCCGTCAGATTCTGATGTTTTCTGTGAAAAACACGACTTGATCCACAGATGACTTCTGCGTCAAAACCCAGCCTGCTCTCTTAAAAGCAATGAATCAAATATTGGTTCAATCCGGGCGTAGATAAGCCTCTGGCCGAAACTCTTTGAGTCCACTTCGGGCTTCATCGGCGTTTAAAATCGCAATTACAAGAACTCTTTTTCAGATGTTAGGTTGGTGCAAGCACGAAGAAAGAAAGTCCCGTCATCAGGGCTTCAAAGAAGCCGCTGCATGGATCATTTTACTACAAATATTTAACCAAATTTATGTTTTAAATTTGATTATTTCATCAATTTTAAACTTCTGTTTTAATTTTCATCATTTTATTATAGCATATGATGCTATAAAAAGAAATTTTAGAGACATGTAATCTTGTGGCCCACCAAATATCCCTTTATTCTTGTAGTAAAAGATACAGATCTTGCTGTAAAAGATACAGATGCCAATCATTCCATTGAATCCATTAAAAAAACTGTTTGTGATTCTTGGATGGGTATGGCTTAAAGAAAAAGCAGATTCTTGCTGTAGTAACCGACAATGCTGGCAATATGTTCAGCACAATAAAAAAATAAATAAATCAAAGTGTTACTGAGCATGAATTAGATAATAGTGGTGAAAATACTATTGACGTTAGTACAGCTTCAGCAAGTAAGGATCATGATTCTAAACCAGATGAATCATACAAAAATCCAGATTTTTCTGACAAATTCTATTTTTCACTGGACACAACTGTAATTGCTTTCAGAATAAATCATATGCAATGTGCAGTCCATACCCTTCAATTCGCTATTTGTGATGTACTGAAGGAAAGGCATGTATCAAAATTAATTAGTATAGTCAGGAGCATTGCAATTTGTGCTGGCAATCTAAAAATTGATGTTATTTTTAAAAGAAGAGTGAAGATTGGTGCAATAATTGATCAAAGTACAGGATGGGGAAGCACTTATTTAATGATAGAAAGCATTCTTCAATTAAAATCTATTTTATCAGACATGGCTAACCTGATTTGACAATATCAGATGCTGATTGGGAACAAGTGGAAAACCTTAAAGAAATATTATCTTACCCATTTTTGGTAACAAAATATTACAATGCTCAAACCTGACACCAGGTTCATTTCTGAAGGAATGAAAAATGTTAATTTTTCGCCTAATTCAAAATGAAGTACCGCTAGCAGAAGAAATTAGAAATTTTATGATACGACGAAAATCTATTCTTCTTGATAAAGAAATTTTACTGGCTGTAATTTATGTAGATACAATGTACAAGGTCAGTCTTACTAAAATTCAACAAAATAAAGCAAAAGCTACACTTTTTAATGTAGCTATTCGAATGACAAAAAAATAGAAAACCCAGTTCAGGAACAAGAAGATGAAGGTACAGCTAGTCCTGATTTCATAACTATGACTCAATCTTCAAAAAGTTTTGAAGATAAATAGGAAAAGTTTTTAGATGAAAAAGAACAAGCAAGAAAACGGCAACAATTCAAAGAAAAACCTGAAAATTTTCCATGTAAAATTAGCAAATTCAGACATGCTTTTTACACTGCACTAACAAAAGTAGAAACTTTTAATCGGTCTTCCAAATTAACAGTTGATAAAGCTATACCTCTTCATTCAAAAATTGTTCAGGAAGCTGGAATTGCTGTTATGGCTTTACCACCGTTGCCAGTTAGCGTCGAGCGTTTATTTTCTGCCCTCCGCATCATTAAGGTTGATTTAAGGGGGAGACTCAAAGAAGACTTGGTTGATTCCATAGTTTGTTTGAAAACTAATTTAAAATAAACCAAAATATTTTTTTAAGTGTAGTTTAAATTTTTTTTGGTTTTTTTTTTTTCCTTTTCTGTATTTTAGTTGTATAAGCAGGGCTATAAACACAATATTAATAGCATATTCTTGATAGAAATTATTTAAGACTATACGTATATACTGTATAATTACAATTGGTTTTCTTCTTTAATTATTATTCAGCGGAAAAAACCCAATTGTTATTTTATTTATGATTATTGTATTTTGTCACTAGTGCTTAGGCTTACCTACTGACAAAATCTAGCGTTCATCGATTTTAAATTTGTGCGAACGGAACCCCTTCGGTTTCATTTTGATTGTTCGAACTGGTTTTTTAGTGGAATAATTCGAAAACAATTGAAGCTAAAAATACTATTTTAATTCTTTATCTGCAAAAATGAAGTATCGAGTCTCAACAAGTTCTAGATTTTATAATTCTAAAAGATTTTTAAAAAATTTGGATTAAATGCATATTAAAATATCACTCAATAACTCTTGTATATGCATTTTGCTGGCTATGTGTTTCACCGCACGGCACCAGTATATTCGTCACTTAATTCCGCAATAATTTGTTGAATATGTTTAGGCTCAACATTAACACTATACAAGTTTTCAATAAACCAAATCAATAAACCATTATACAAGTTTTCTTTTTATACGCTTTGCCTATTTTTGATTTTGCAAAGTAGTCCAACCTCGATTTTAATAAATTTCTAATATATTTTTTAAACAAATATTACCGTATAATCACCTCAATTATGCAAATCCACATGGCAAAGATTGTAGCCTACCAGATTCCTAATGTTTGTAAATGTTTTAATTTTGGATTAGCTTCTGAAGCTTTTCCAGTCAAAAATACTCGCTAAAATTAATATCTCAATGAAAATTTATCTTAAACGTGGGCTTTTTGTTAAAATATCGAAACTGACTTTCCGCTTGAATCACTGTTGCTTGTTTATTTATTATTCTTTATCTTAATTTCTCTTTTAATATAAACACTGGTATAATTAAAAACATCTAACTACCAATGTTTAAGCCACTTAAGAAAAATGGATAGCTTGTTTAGTTTGCAGTTGTTCAGATAGTTTAATGAAAATAGGTCTACTAATACAAAGTGTAGTAAAAGTTAGTGCCAATGATTTGGTTACAGTTGCAGACCAAGAAAGTTTCGGTAAGAATGAGGTTAAGTGAAAACAAAAAACAAATAAAAATGATGTATTAAATTTGAACATTTGACCTATTGCAAACAATAGCGTAAAAATGAAATTCAACATTAAATGATTCAATGTAAGATAGAAACGCTGGGAAGCAGTGGCGCTCACGCATAGAAGCTGCAAAGCTGCAGCACCCACAAATATTGTGTTGCAGTTTTAAATATTATCAGCAACGCTTAAACAATTAATTTTTTTTTAATTTTCAATTGTCAACTTAGATGTTTTAAATTCATCCCAAAAATTTTACGTAAAATGACGCAATCTATTAAAGCTGTATCTAGTACTTTGAGCTGCAATAAACGCAGCTCACTTGATTTGATCATAGGCGTGACTAGTTCAGCGCCTCGTTTTCTTAGGCACAAAGCTTTTTGGTTAAAATTCTTCATTAGCAGTACGCGGTAATATTCTTCAGTTTAAACAAATTTTGTTTTGCAGATTGTTGATTCCGTGGTGCCGTAACGGGAGAGAGGGGACATTTAATTTTAAAATTTGCAAGACAAAAGTATTGTAGAAGATTTGACTTTAGAATTATGTAATCGTGACCAAACTCTAATCTAATAAACTTAATAAAATGTCGAATTAGAGACCACTTTTGCCAAAAGCGCATATTTTACTGAAAAGATTTTTTAATGACGTAATACTACTATTGTGGTGTTGGAATGCATATTTAAGTTTTGGAAACAAACTTTGCAACCTAACAACATTTAAGTTTTATTTCTTGCTTAGTATTTCAGACGTTTTTTCTTCTTTTTTTTCTTCTTCTTTTGGCCTTTCCCTTCAATCAGGGGTAGCCACAGCGTATCATCTTTCTCCAAACCTTCCTATTATCAACGTCCGTCTTCTTCGCATTAACTTCCCCCATATCTTCTTTCACTACATCTAAAAATCTTCTTATTGGTCTCCTTCTTTTCCTCTTTTACGGTAACTCCATTTCCATCATTTTTCTTCCTACATACTCTTGCTCTCTCCTCATGACATGTCCATATCACCTCCGCCTGCCCTCCCTGATCTTCATTCCTAACCGTTCTACCTTAACTGTACCCCTAATGTACCTGTTTTTAATCTTGTCTTTTCTCGTCACTCCCATAGCAAACCTCAACATTTTCATCTCTGCGATTTCCATCTCTTTCACTTGTTTCTTTGTTACTGCCACCGCTCAAGTCCATACACCATTGCTAGCCTCACCACTGAACTGTACACTTTTCCTTTTATTATACCTGGTAAACTCCTGTCGCAGATTACTCCCGATACTTTTTTCCATTTGTTCCATCCTGCCTGCACTCTCTTCTTTATCTCCCTCTCACAACTACCACCTTCTTGCACCGTTGATCCCAAATACTTAACTTTCTTTACTCTTGGCACTTTTGTATCCTCCATCTTCACTGTTTCATCGTCATTTTCTCCATTTATGCACAAATATTTGGTCTTTGACCTATTTACTTTCATCCCTCTTCTTTCCAATGCATATCTCCAGGATTCTAGTCTCCGCTCCACTTCTTCTCTGGTCTCTTTGCAAATCACAATATCATCAGCAAACAGCATCGTCCATGGTGGTTCTCTCCTTACTTTATCCGTTAGCCTGTCCATTACCACTGCAAACAAAAATAAACTTAACGCTGATCCCTGGGGCAGTCCAACCTTGACCTTGAAACTTTCTGTAGTTCCCACTGCACACCTCACCACTGTTTCTCTTCCCTCGTACATATTCTGTACAAGTCGCACATACTTTTCCACTATTCCTGATATTCTTATACAGTACCACAGCTCTTTCCGCGGAACCCTGTCTTAAGCTTTCTCTAGGTCTACGAATAAACAATGTAGCTCTCTTTAATCTTCCCTGTAATTTTCCATCAATATTGTTAAGGCATACGTGGCTTCGGTAGTTCCCTTTCCTGGCATAAATCCATATTGCTTTTTACTGATCTCTACTCCATCATTTAGCCTGGCTTCAATAATTCTTTCCCATACTTTCTTTGTGTGGCTCATCAGCTTTATTCCTCTGTAGTTTCCACAGCACTGTGCATCCGCTTTGTTTTTATAGATTAAGATAAGCACACTTCTTCTTCATTCTTCTGACATCCGTTCACCCAGTAATAGTCTGTTAAACAGTCTGGTCAAAAACTTTATCCCCATCTTTCCCATGCACTTCCAAATTTCTACTGGCAACTCATCTGGGCCAACCGCTTTACCTTTTTTCATCCTTCTCAGTGCATTCTTTGCTTCTTCTCTACTGACGCAATTTATCTCTTCGCTAACCACTTCTATTTCCTCTGTCATAGGGTCTCTTTTATTTTCCTTGTTCATCAGTTTCTCAAAGTACTCCTTTCCATCTCTTTAACAATTATAAATATGAGATACAATTATTCCTGTACAGTATTAATTTAACAGTTTTATTTATTTTATATTGTTTCATTTTTTATATAGTTTCATTTATTTTATACAGTTTCATTTATTACTTTATATAAGTTTCATTTATTATATATATTTTATATAAGTTTCATTTATGTTGAATTATAACGTCACTGTCAATTGCACTCAGGGACAGAACAAATGGCATTGATCGTTGTTTGACAATTTCTAACGCTGTTGTTGAATTGAGATACTTGTACGTTATCATTTAAGTTAAAATACGAGTTTCAATTATTTCCAAGTTGAAATTATTTTATTGAAATATTTTACGATTAAAACTTTTCGCCCTTTTTGCTCCTCTGTCTAAACGGCGCCCATGGCACGAGCCATGGCTGCCATACCCTAGATACGCCTCTGTTATGAGCTGCTAAAAGATGGAAAAGTACAATGAGTGACTCATTGGCTATATTGCATATTGAATATTGGCTATAATATTGGCTATATTGAATATTGGTATAGATTATATACAAAAATTTCTAGACGGCACTGCTAACATGGCAATCGAATTTTTTCTAAAATCATTTTTTGAGGGTCCCTGATTAGGATTTTGCCTCGGGCTCCTAATTTTGAATATTTATCACTGCGAGAGTCTTCACTTGTTGCAGCATAGACAAAAATGGCTCACAACGCAACGTAAAATTTGTGTTGACGACTTCGTTTTGCTGGTCAGTGAAAATGCACATCGTAGTGCATGGCCCAAAGGAGTCATCAAATATGCTCTTCCCGACCGAGGCGGAATGGTTTGTCATGTTAGGGTCCGTACCAGCAAACAAAAAACAGTTGCGAGAGGCGTACAAAAACTGTACGTTTTCTAGTGCGAGACTAATTCAAGTACACAATTAACGGACGATGTGATGTTGGCAGGGATTGTACGTCACCAAGCAGGTTACAAAAAAACCAAAAAAACAATATGGTCTGTGTAATGTTAAGTGCGCCTCAAAAACATTATGGATTGTGCGGATATTGGAGCAAGCCACGGCTGCTGTGGTATTTCGCTGCAAGCTTGTTTGCTCTGGGTTAGTTTTGTTTGATCTCACTGCTTATATATTCGTAAACTGATCATTGTTTTGTTGTTCATACTTAGTCTCGACAAATTTCGGGCAGCTATGTAGCAAGAAGAATTGGCTGACATAACATTTTAATATTACTTCATAAACGTTTTTTATAAAATTATTTATTAACTTTAAAACCTTTTGGAAGCAGGGATGCTAATACTGGGTTTTTCGACTTAGATCTGAGTTTTTCTTGTCTTATCCGCTCTATCGGCCTCATCTGCTGCATCTGGCGTTAAAAATTGTTAGTTAGTATTTTCTTTAATGCCATTTCCCTACAAATATTAGTTTTATACTTATTGCTTTATTTTACTCGTTATATTTTTTATGCAACGTATTTAAATCGTCTAATCTTAAAACAGTTTTGTTAATTAATCAATTAATAGAAGTTGTACAAGTTATTGCAATTTTACGGTCATTGTTACGTTCCATTATTATAGTGAATCATAAGACGTCATAGATTTGGTATCCTTGATAGTTATTATACAATTTTATCAGCTGATTAAACAGCTGATAAAAGACAGGCTTTATTCTTTTTATTCTTCGTGATATTTTTCAATAAAAAATATTTTTTTACGTTCGAATATCCTCTGTTTCTTTTTTATTAAAGTTATCTGAAGAAACTGAATAAACAAAAGCTTATTCAGCTGAATGGTATTAATATTTAGGTGAGATTTTTTGTTATAAATAGTTTTTTTTAATTATTTTCTCTGTCTATGTATCCTACAAGAGATCTACATTTCATTGCAAGTTTGGACCTGTTTTAGTTTTCGACAGTGTTGGATTATTTTTATTATTTAATAGCTTTTAAAATTTGCTTGACTTGCAATTGTCGCTGTAGCCATGGATGAAGCAAGCTTATACCTAAGTTTTCCAAAATTGTTCGATGTCGATGACTGGCTTCTTTTCTTTTGCGAAAATTTTGCCCGAAAGTTCATCCTGCTATTGATACCGGCAATATTTGAGGCAGTTGAAAAAGTAGGAAAGTAGCTAACACTTTGTTCTTTCTCACACACTGCAATTATGACAAAATTGTTCTACTCGGTTAGCAAGTGCTTCAGTAACATTATAATCTGATATTTTTTCAGGAAAACCTGTACCTTGATCAATTTTGTTGTCATTGTGCATAGTTTTAAGTAAAATTACAGCTCCACTTTCCTAAGTGGATACGATACTAAAGCTTGCCCGTCACTAAAGCCAAACTAGCCTGACATAACCCTTGCCTTTCCTGTTGTAAATTTACAGTGAAGTTCTCGCTTTTTTGTAATTGTTTCTAACAAAATTATTTGTTTCTGGAATAAGTCAGCTGAAAGTTGGGAACTGGTGAACCAATTATCAGTTGTTAAATTGACTTCAGAAAAGAGCAATGGTGTAGAGACGAATTTTACACAACAGTTGGATAGACCAATGTTTTACTGATTTCCTTGACGTTCAATATACGGTATTCCATCGAGAGTGTTTTTAGTAAGATAATCGCAGAACAAAACAACTTTTGCCCATATTTTTGGGCTCGTTGGGCATGTACTGTCTGAAACTACAGTACAGTAACTTCTAAATTTTATCAATTGTTTATTTATGGTTACACAGGCGCCAACAACATAAAATTTCACTGTCAGACTCAAAGGAGTCTTCACTATACCATGATATTCACTTCACCAGGATATACCCAAAAGGACAACTATCAGCAATAGATTCATTAAACCCAACAGTTCTTCTGTTGGGAAAAACAATTCCTCCGTCTTGGTGCGGGGGCACAACACAACGAATTTCTAAAGAAAAAACATTGAAAATTTACAAACATAACTTTTGTTCAAATAAAATATTTTTACGTTTTGGGATTTTCTGAAATTGTAAAAAATTTGTTGATTAAAAAATGATTATATTTTACCATAATGTGGTAAATTACTTAGGAGCACAAGTAGATACTCGTATAAAAGCTTTTTTTTTAAACGCTTTTGCCTTTGCCTTTATTTTTTGGCTCGTTAGTCATGTACTATCTGAAACTATGGCAAATTCGGAATGTTATCAATTGTTTATTTACGGTTAAACAGGCTACAACATAAAATTTCATTAAAATTTTGTTCATGATCTTGTAGATTTTAGAGTCTTAGATATAGATTTTGTTGTAGATTTTAAATATAGATTTTGTTCATGATTCTGGTAAAATTAGAGTCTAAACTGCTGTTAATTCTTTATTAAAAGATAAAAAAAATAATAAAAACTCAACAAACCTTCATCAGGACATTAAATGAAACATAAACATTATCTGTAATAAAATCATAGTGGTGCCAAAAAAAAAAAGAAAAAGAAAAACAAAAGTACGTACATTTGCAATCCCAAACGACATCTAACGGATTTAAAATTTTAAATTATGATAAGCAATTAGATAAAAACAATTGGTTTTATTATTAAAAGCATAATTATTTGAATGAATAAAATAGGACTTCAAAAATCTTCTTCTTGTATAATCTGTTTCCTTTGCCAAAATTTTTAGACTCTAATTTTACCGGAAGATCATAAACAAAGATTTTAATAACATGCCTGGTATCAACAACAGCAAAAAATAAAATTTCATTGTCAGACTCAAAGGAGTCTTTACTGTAACTCTTCCCCTTATTATTTTCAAGCAATTTGATATCCGCACTTATATTTTGTCTATTGACAGTAGAAGAAGAAGCGACTTTATACTCTTCAGGCGATGGTTGTCATTGTCAGAATCTTCGCTTTCAACAATGCCTTGATTGCGAAAAATATCTTCTAAATCAAAACAAGCTTACAGTGTTTCAGCTGCTGTTACTCTATCCAGTAGCCTTCTTGCTATTTTTATTGTTTTTCTTTTTCTTTGTTCTAGATTTTTAACTCTTTTTCTGGCTTTTAATTTTTTTGACTTTGCTTCAAACAATATAAACTTTTTTCTCTTTTCTTTTTTTTGGTTCAAACAGAAGGAAAAAAGATGACATTAACTACTTTTTTATGTTTTTTAATTTAACTGGATGTTGGTGATACTTTATAATTTACTAATTTACTACGGATAAAATAAAAGGCTATTCGAAAAAAAGTTTGGACTACTATCTATGTGGGTCGCTAAAGACCCTATAGGCTTTTTTCTAAAATCTCAATAACTGTTTTATCAGTGAAATATATTCAAGGTTGTAAAATGTAAAACGGGAGAAAACTAAATGGATTGAGAATTCTGGACATCAAAGTAGTATGAAGCCAGTCGCCCCAAAAGATATGAGGGATAATCAGACAGTTGAAGTCGCTTGCGACCCACACAGTTGTTTAAGTGTTAAGCAATTTATAACCGTCAACTTTCTTACTTTGACACCGAGGCAAATCATTTGGCAAAAATCTACCGCTGCTTGTGCACGTCTTAGTTAGTTGATTACTTGATCTTCCTATCATGTTATACCCAGATGGACAACTATAAGTAATGGTTTCATTAAACCCAACAGTTCTTCTGTTTGGAGAAACATTTGCTCCGCCTCGGCGCCGGGGTACAGTACAACGAATTTCTAAAGAAAAAATGAAAATCTTTTACTTGAAAATTTACAAATTTAATTTTTGTTCAAATTAAATTTTTTTTGATTTTCTAAAATTGTACAAAATTTTTTGTTTAAACAGTAATTACTGTATATTTTACCATAATGTGGTAAATACTTAGGAGCACAAGTAGATTTATAATTTTTTATTTTTCAAACTGTTAGCGCTTGCCGTGAGTTGCGAACCTACTTTTTGTCATTTTAATCACGCACCCGCCGCGTGATTCTCAGCAGCCAGCTGACAATTGTGTTAAGCGCCTTTTGCCTGTTGTGATTGCGCCTTGCCCATTACTGTAGAGTTTTTGTTCTTTATAATCTTTTGAATCTATGTTTGGAGAGATGAGTTGAAGGCAGTCAAATTGGTTGTTATTTTAATTCATTGAAGTCCGGGACCATTGTAACGTTTTGTTTTAATTTTTAAAAAACGCATTTATTATTTCGTTTCTGGCTCTGGCTCTAGCTTTGGCAATTGCAGCCATTAGTAATAAATTTGTAACCTTTGTTAAGTTGTATTTGGCTTTGGTAAGAACACTTTTTTTACTAAGATACGACTCTGATCTTATTCAAGTAGATAGAGGGACTAAAGATTGTCAGGACTCGTTATCTCTCGCTTTCAACAACGTTTTCGCCTTCTTAACACTAAAACAACCAACCAAGTTTCTGATTATTTGTTTGTTAAATAAAATTTTCATTTATAATTTTGTAGCTAAACTCGTTTGATATTTAATATATTTTTGGAAAAAAATATAACATTTGTTTTTTTTTAATAGAAATCTGAGTTTTTATTCTTATTCGATTTTTTTTTTTTTTTTTTAACCCAGTCATTGGAGGCACATTTCTGTGTCTTTTGATGCCGGTCCCAAACCGGATAAATAAGGAGGGTTGCGGCAGGAAGGGCATCCGGAGTAAAACGTTTTTGCCAAAACAGACAAATGCATAATCATTATCAATCCACACCGGATCGGTTGCGGCCCGGGTTACCAACGACTGCCTCAGGTGTCGCACAGCAGGGCACCTGTGGAAATTATGCTACTGCTAAACATAGTGAAAGTAAGAGAAGAAAGAGAGGAGGAAAGCAAGCGAAGAAGCAGCGAGAAACGTGAAAAGGAAGATGCTCACTCATAAGGGTGGGTACTTTAAATATTGGAACGATGACTGGATAGGGAAGAGAGCAGGCAGATATGATGGAGCGAAGGAATGTAGACATATTGTGCCTACAGGAAACAAAGTGGAAAGGGAGTAAAGCAAGGAACATTGGAGGTGGATACAAAATATTCTAGAACGGAGCTGATGAAAAAAAATGGGATAAGAATAGTGCTGAGGGAGGAGCTGGCTGAAAGCGTTTTGGAGATGAAGAGGGTGTCAGACAGTCTAATGGACGTGAAACTGGAGGTAAAAGGGTCCATCTAAATATAGTAAGCGCATATGCTCCACAGGTTAACAACAGCATGGAGGAGAAAAATAATTTTTGGGAAGACCTGGATGGGTTGATAGAAAGTGTATCAAAAAAGAGAGGATAGTTCTTGGTGCAGATCTTAATGAACATGTGGGCAAAGGAAACATAGGGGATGAGGAAATAATGGGGAGGTACGGTGCTGGAACAAGAAATAAGGAAGGATCAATGGTTGTGGATTTTGGGAAAAGAATGGATTTGGCGATTGTCAATACTTATTTCAAGAAGAAAGATGAACACAGGGTGATGTATAAAAGTGGCGGAAAAGTACCCAAGTAGATTATGTGATGTGAAGAAGGAAGAACTTAAAGAAAATGTGCGATTGTAAGGTAATATTGAATGAGTATGTTGCAAAGCAGCACCGTATGGTGGTATGGAAAATGGTTCTTATGGTGAAAAAAAAAAGCAGAGAAAGTAAAGCCAGAGATACGATGGTGAAAACTGAAGGAGGCAAGCTGTCAAGAAGCGTTTAGACAAGAGGTGACCAGGATTCTGGGAGGCAAGGATGGGTTACCTGATGAGTGGGACAAAACAGCAGAAATGCTAAGAAAAACAGCTGAAACTGTATTGGTAGTGATATTTGGGAAACGAAAAGGAGACAGGGAGGCATGGTGGTGAAATAAGGAAGTTCAGGAGGGCATAAAAGTAAAGAAAGAGGCAAAAAAAGCATGGAACAAACTAAGAAGTAAGGCAAAGAAGACAGTTGCAATGGCAAAGGGACGTGCGTATGACAATTTGTATGCTAGATTGGAAACAAAAGAAGGTGAAAAGGAGTTGTACATATTGGCTAGGCAGAGAGACAGAGCAGGAAAAGATGTACAACACGTGAGGGTTATAGAGAATGAAAATGGTAATGTGATGGTAAATTCGGAAGCAGTGTTAAAAAGAGATGGAAAGGAGTACTTTGAGAAACTGATAAACGAGGAAAATAAAAGAGAACCTATGACAGAGGAAATAGAAGTGGTTAACGAAGAGGTAAATTGTATCAGTAGAGAAGAAATAAAAAACGCACTAAGAAGGACGAAAAAAGGTAAAGCAGTTGGGCCAGATGAGTTGCCAGTAGAAGTTTGGAAGTGCATGAGAGAGATGGGGATAAAGTTTTTGACCAGACTGTTCAACAGACTATTAATGGGTGAATGGATGCCAGAAGAATGGAGATGGAGTGTGCTTATCCCAGACTATAAAAACAAAGCAGATGCACAGTGCTGTGGAAACTACAGAGGAATAAAGCTAATGAGCCACACAATGAAGGTATGGGAAAGAATTATTTAAGCCAGGTTAAAAGATAGAGTAGAGATCAATAAACAGCAATACAAATTTATGCCAGGAAAGGGAACTACCGATGCCATGTTTGCCTTAAGAATGTTGATGGAAAAGTACAGAGAAGGTCAAAGAGAGCTACATTATTCGTAGACCTAGAGAAAGCTTACGATAGGGTTCCCCGCGGGAAGAGCTGTGGTACTGTATGAGGAAATCCGGAATAGTGGAAAAGTATGTGCAACTAGTACAGGATATGTACGAGGGAAGCGAAACAGTGATGAGGTGTGCAGTGGGAACTACAGAAAGTTTCAAGGTCAAGGTTGGACTGCCCCAGGGATCAGCGTTAAGTTTATTTTTGTTTGCAGTGGTAATGGACAGGCTAACGGATAAAGTAAGGAGAGAACCATCATGAACGATGCTGTTTGCTGATGATATTGTGATTTGCAAAGAGATCAGGGAAGAAATGGACCAGAGAGGATACAAAAGTGCCAAGAGTAAAGGAATTTAAGTATTTGGGATCAATGGTGCAAGAAAGTGGTGGTTGTGAGAGGGAGATAAAGAAGAGAGTACAGGCAGAATGGAATGGATGGAGAAGAGTATCAGGAGTAATCTGCGACAGAAGGTTACCAGCTGGAATAAAAGAAAAAGTGTACAGTTCAGTGGTGAGAACAGCAATTGTTTATGGACTTGAGACAGTGCCAGTCACAAAGAAACAAGTAGAAGAGATGGTAGTCGCAGAGATGAAAATGTTGAGGTTTGCTATAGAGTGACGAAAAAAGACGAGATTAGAAACGAGCACATCAGCAGTATCGTTAAGGTAGAAAGGTTAGGAATGAAGATGAGGGAGGGCAGGCGGAGGTGGTATGGACATGTCATGAGGAGAGACCAAGAGTATGTAGGAAGAAAAATGATGGAAATGGAGTTACCGGGAAAGAGGAGAAGAGGGAGACCAAAGAGAAGATTTTTAGATGTAGTAAAAGAAGATATGCGGGAAGTTGGTGCAAAGGAGACGAATGTTGAATACAGAAAGGTTTGGAAAATGATGATACGCTGTTGCCACTCCTGACTGACCCCTCGCTGAACTTTCCTTGGAAGCTGCTGTAGTCGCACACAAGGGTTGATACTTGTTACTACGTTTATCATAAATGATTTAAGTAGAACTGTAAATCAGTAGCCTATACAGAAAAATTTGTCAATTTTCAAAACATTTACAATTTTTACCTTTTTTAATGTTTTTAGTTAGTGCATGAATTGATTTTTACCACCCTTTGCTCTATCACTTTGTTGACACATTGTTTAGTTAGTTAACTCACTGATATCTGATTTTCTTGCTGTATTGATTGACCGCTAATTTGTTAGCTTTTAACCGTCAACTTTCTTACTTTGACACCGAGGCAAATCATTTGGCAAAAATCTGCCGCTGCTTGTGCACGTCTTAGTTAGTTGATTGCTTGATCTTCCTATCATGTTATACCCAGATGGACAACTATAAGTAATGGATTTATTAAACCCAACAGTTCTTCTGTTTGGAGAAACATTTGCTCCGCCTCGGCGCCGGGGTACAGTACAACGAATTTCTAAAGAAAAAATGAAAATCTTTTACTTGAAAATTTACAAATTTAATTTTTGTTTAAATTAAATTTTTTTTTATTTTAAACACTAGAACAACCAAGTTGCTTTTTTGACGCGTTTAAAACAGCTGGTGTGTATTCAAAATTTGAGTATTTTGGCAGAAATTTTCAGACAATTATTTGTTTGTTAAATAAAATTTTCACTTATAATTTTGTAGCTAGTCTATAAGAAATAAAAAAGTTTTGAGTGAAACTACCAAGAACAACTAAATGGCGTTTTGACACATAGCGTGTTGACACATAGCATGTTTTGACACATAGCATGTTTATACACGTTTTGACACATAGCATGTTACACATATCATATTAACTACCAGAACAACTAAATGGCGTTTTGACACATAGCAAAATATTACAATTTGCAGCAATAAACAAACTCGTTTCAATGTTAGTATATTTTTGGAGAAAAATATAACATTTGTTTTTATAAAAATCTTGAGTTTTTATTTTTATTCTATTTGGATTTTTATAAAAAACCCTCGCTGAGCTTTCCTTGGAAGCTGCTGTAGTCTCACACAAGGGTTTATACTTGTTACTACGTTTACCATAAGTCATTAAGTGGAACTGTACATCAGTATACAGATCGAATCGAAATCAGGCTACTGTTTTTATAGGATTGGGATTGAAATCTTGCATCTGTATTGGTCGGGAATTAAACTTAGGACCATTGACTTTCTTAGGTTAGGGTTAGGATTTGCAGCTGTCTTGGATGGGAATCAAACTCAGGCCCATTGTTTTTCTTTAGGTTAGGATTAAAATCCACATCTGTATTAAGCTCGGAGTTTGACAGCTTTGTTGTCTTGCGCAAGGATTGATCACTGCCTTTATCAGGGTTAAGGTTGAAATCTTACAACTGTCTTGGCCAAGAATCAAACTCAGGACCACTGTCTTTGGTAGGGTTAAAGTTTTTTTTAGCTTTGACAACTTTGCTGTGAATTGAACTCAGGACCACTGTTTTGCGAAGGATTAGGGATGAAATCTGACACCTGTCTTTAGAAAGATAAACTCAAGATTCAAGACCAATATCTATCGTATGATTAGGGTTAGGGTTAGGGTTAAGGTTAGGGCGCGCCGGTGCGCTTCAGCTCCTGGGCCTAAAAACGTTAACAAAAAGATCATTACGTACTAGTATTATTTTTGTATTAATTTTAATATTTAGTAATTTTACGTGTGATATTTTCACGAAATATATAAATTGTTGGCTAATTTTAAAAAGTTGATCTTTATCTAAAAAACTGTTTTCCACATTTTTAATTTCAATCGACTTGCTAATCAAAATTCAAAAGTATCTAAAATTTCTTTTTGCAAAGCATGCATTAGCCACAAAAAACAAAACATGAATTACTATAATTAAGAACTGTCATTTCTATCAGTATCACTTTTTTTGCGAGTACAGATAAATTATTTTTTTAAATCACATTTGCGGACAAAAACAAACGTTAAAACAATAAAAAAAATCTAAATAGCTTGCAAAAAACAATTTATATACTTCTATTCTGTTGCAACCTAAACTTTTCAATTTATAGAAACAGGTCAGACACTTACAATATCTTTTTATGAGTCTTAGAAACAAGTCTCTATGAAACTATTGAAATCCAGATTTGGGTAGTTAGTTTAATTAGTTAATGTTTTGACTTCTGAACAAAAAGACTCAGATTTGATATCCAGTGTTTTATTTGAATAAGCACTGCCATACTTGTTTTAGAATGTTTTCTTTTTTCAGAGTTAGGTTCTAATTTAGTTTTATCTAGCCTAATTGCTTCAACTGAATGGATGTTTTAAGCTGAATAATTCTGAAATTACTTGCCAATTTGTATTAGGCCAACACGGCAAAGAATTGCCTACAATCCCCAAATTTCTTCCTCCGAATCTTCTCAAGCAAACTCCTTGCAAATTTTAAAAATTGCGACATTAAATGTCAAAACGCTATCAGATAAATCTCATCTACATAACTTATTACATGAAAAAAAGTGTTAACTGAAACATAATTGGTTTAAGTGGAGTAAAAAGAACTAAAAAGGAAGTAGTAACTATCAAAAAATGGCCACATATCCTTAAACACACAAAAAAAAATTATAAATTATATGGAACTTGATTACTAATTTATAAAAATCTAAAAAACAATATAAAAAAATTCAGTGAAATATCTCATCTCGTTTTAAGTGTCAATATTAAACTGTCAAGCAAGTATAACTTAAAAGCAATTCAAGTTGTACACTCAAACTCTAACAAAAACACAAGAAAAATTAGATAGATTTTATGACAACATCAATGATGTAAATTACAAGTAAGACACACTACCTTTTATTAAAGCAAAATTTTAATGAAAAAGTTGGACTTGGAAACGAAAATTGTTTTGGTAAATTCTCACATGGTAGTAGAAATGAAAGAAGGGAAAACTTGATTAATTTTACTGTCTCAAACAACTTAATAATTTGCAACACTTTATTTAAAAAAAACAAGTAGAAAATGGGCGTGGAGAAGTCCAAATCACCAATTTTTAATAAAATTTATTCGATTTTGATAAATAAATCTAATATTATAACTGACACTGAAGTTTTAAACTATATTAAATGTAGTGATCACAGAATGATTTAAGCAACAGTAAAACTAAATTTATAAAAAGAAAGAAAAAAGTTGTTTAAATCAAAATTAAAAATTGTTACAGTTTATAAACCGACAAGCTATATAGATTTAACTCCACATGGACCCAAGTGAGCCTTGATTAAAAATGGATCATTTTTAAATTTAACTAAATGGAAGATTTTAATTTATATTTAACCAATAAACCAGTATGCAACTTAATTTTAATACAGAGGAATTTAATTTAACTACAGAGGAATCCAAATGAAGTTTAACTACAGAGGAATCCAAGTGAGTCTTGATTGAGAAACCTGGAAGAACTCGGGAAAGACTTTTATCCTGGAATGAAATTAATAAGCTGTTACGCGCTTACTTTGATGGCGTATCAATTCGACATTAATAATCCAAACAAAAACTTATCAACCATGACAGTGCAAAGATTGCAGCGTTACGCGCTTACTTTGATGGCCTATCAATTCGACATTTAATACAAAAAGACAAGCAAACATGGTAATGCTGATGGACTTTCCAGATTAACTACAAGCTCTGATCGTAAATTCGATGAGTTCGAAACTCAGGAGAGTATTGAAATTTCCTGTTCGATTGATATTGCAATGGATGGTTTACGCTAAGCAGAGGAACAATCTGTGAAGAAAAACAACGTGACTCAACGTTGACAACCGTGATATTTCGTGTTGAACGGAGTAACTGGTCAAAAATTGCAAAAATCTCAGATTTACTTCCTTTCAAAAAGAACAAAGATTCTTTATCTGTTGATGAAAATGTTCTTCTACTACATCGTGATGATCTCAGTCGTGTTGTCATTCCTAGTGATCTGCAACCCAAAGTATTACAACTTCTACATGAAGCTCATTGGGGTATTTCCAGAATGAAACAAATGGCACAAAGATATGTGTGGTGGCCAAAAATCAACAGTGACATTGAAAGCATGGTTCAACGTTGCAGCACATGTCGAACAGTTGCGAAAGCGCCAGATTAAAAGTGTCAACCTTGGCCGAAAACTGAGATACCTTGGGAAAAAATTCATTTAGACTACGCAGGACCGTTCTTCGGTAAAATGTGGTTTATTTGTATTGATGCGCATTCTAAATACCTTACGTGGTAATGCAAAATGTCGGTCAAACAACCGCCAAAGAAACGATTAGTGCGCTCCAACAAATTTTTGCTATTGAAGGACTTCCGTAGACAATCGTCACCATTAATGGCACCCAATTTACTTCTCAATAATTTCAACGATTTTGCATTCAACATCAAATCAAGCATTTGATTTCTCCAGTATTTCATCCAGCGTCCAATGGCGAAGCTGAACGCTTTGTTAAAACATTTAAAAACGGACTCAACAAAAATTGTGAGGAAGGGAGAGATCTCATCGGTGCAATTCGTGTGGTTTTGGCTTTGTATCGTACTTCTCCTCATCCGTGTTTAAACTGGCGCACTCCTGCAGAAGTGTTACACGATCGACAACCGAAATACTTATTATAGTTGTTTTTGTCGCACGAAAAACAATCGAGTTGTTCCAAATTTCAAACAATAGCTCTAAAGCGCAATTTAAATCGAAATTTGATGTTGGTTTACTTGTATATGCGCAAAATTATGCAGCCGGACCTAAGTGGTTGCCTGGCAGAGTTATTAAAAAGTTAGGTAATGTAATGTTTAATATTCGAACTGAACGTGGTGTTTGGAGGCGGCATCATAACCAACTGCAACTGAGATTTGAAGACATAATTTTAAATGACAATGTTCCGTCACACTCTGATTTAAATTCTGTTCTTTCACCAAATCATAATAATGATAATTCAAATGATCAACCTAGTACTTCTAGTTTTTCAGTACCTTCTCGTAGACGTTACCCACTTCGTGTTCGTAAACCTCCAGACTTTTATCAAGCATCATAATGTTTGTTGTTGCATTTGTTTTATTACCTGAGTTTCAATTGTAAAGGGAGGAGTGTTACGTATTCGAGATTCGAACTCGTGTAGATAACTTAATCAATTAAGTAATCATTTTAGTTGCCTGGTTTTGATTTAATTCTCAAGCATGTTGTCGACTTATTTATATAAGCTCGCTCTCTTTGGCCATCCTAACAAAGACATGAATAAGTGAACTAAAATAGTTAATATATAAAATGTATGATATATAGTAATATTTGATTTTCATTCTATTTGAATAAGGGATTAAGGTATTCATTAAATTAATTGTAAATGTTAAATATGTGTGTTTATAATCCATTTGAATAAGTATATAAAAGTGCAAAATTTATCAATATTTTTTATTTTTTATTTGGAAACATAATTTTATTAATTTATTAATTAAAATAACACATACAAAATTCTTATAACTCTTTATAACTTTTTTGCATATAAAAAATCAAAAACTTTGTAAATATTACCCATAAACATTTTAATATAAATTTATAAACGAAGTCATTTTTTTATGACATGAGCCCAGCTGGACGAATTCGTCTCCTTAGGTTAATTAAGTTTTACATTATTTGTATTTGAAAATTAACAAAGTAATCGGTACGTGCAAAAAAATACTACAATCTACTCATTAAAAAAATAAAATGCTTCACTTTTGAAGAAGTCGTATAAATTTAAGCTTAGATATGACCTTCTCATCAATTGTGTGAAATTGCAAAATGAGTTACGTGGTAAACAAAAATAATAACCAATCTTTTATCAAAGTTGAAAAAAAAATTTTTTTTCTAAACTTTGAAAAGAAGAGAATTGTCCTATTTGGCTTGGAAACAGACATTTTGTCATATTAGACCCGTAAGAACGTGTTTTTTTAACAGGATATATTTGCCTCCTCAGGTCTTAAAGGGTTTTTTCAGGTCCTGGCTGTCTCTTAACAACAAATATTTGTTGTTCCGCTAGAAGACGACCGAACTACTATTTTGTAATGAACTAACTTTGTGAATCACAAATATTCGCTGTGCTGTGATGGAGACAAAGCTGATTAAAAAGCTTTATAAGACAAGTTGACGGAAAATTTCACACTGCTTTCATTAACGAATTACATGTACTTTGATTTTTTTTATTTGTCTTTGTGTATCATCTAACATGGTGAATAAAACAACAAATATTATTTCGTTAAGACAAATCTAAATTGTGCTTTGGGTGGAGCAGGAGGCCATAGCTGCTTGCGCGTTTTTGAAAGTGAGCCACAAACTATAAATAGTTTAGATTTTTCTATTTAGCAAATATTGAAAAATCATTTGATTAGAACAGGATCAAAATCGTTGCCAAACAATGAACCGGATGAACTAAAGATACTTTAGTTTAATTATATTGTTAAGGAAAAAAATTAAAAATATTATTGTTACAAAATAGACCCAAAACACAATCAGAATCTATGTTTAATTAACTAAAAAGTACAGTTCTCTAAACAGAAATTTTTGTTAATAAAAACACGTACACAACTCAAAAGAACAATACAGCTTAAATAACTGCGCGTCCGTTAACAGCGCTCTGCAGTAGCCACAGTAAGAATGCACAAAATAAAAATTTAAAGCGAAAATATGCTTTAGAGTTGATTACACAAAGCGCTTAATTAAATAACAGTTATCATATATGTCAAACTATTTTATACAATAGAAGCCAGAAAAAAATTGTCAAAAAGTTTATAACCTTTTTTGCAAAGAAAATCATGATGGCTTTGCAATGTTTTGTCAAAAATTTTTGTGTTATGATTCAATTAATTGTCGTTCCGATCTACTTTCGTTTCAATCACTTGTCGTTTCGATTAATTGTCGTTTCGATCAACTGTCGAGTGACAGTTCAAATTACCCATATGTTGGTAGGAGTCAACTAAAAGCTCCTTGTGCACTGTGGAGGAACTTGCAAAGGACGATAATCCGTTGTCAGGGCTAAGGTACTTTGAACGAGTTTGAAAAATTTAACAACAACCCGTTGATTTAAGAGATCTTGAAAAAGGAATAGAAGCAATTACTTGCACCAATACAATTTCTTTGATTCATTGTGTGATATTGATGTTCTACTTCCATACCTGGAAGACAAGAGACCTCAGAAACTAATGGAAGAATCATGCCTGTTAGAAAATTGCCATTAAAGGTGGGTCTACCATGAAAGGAAGTATCTCCCAATCTGTCCAACAACTATAGTAGTAGTAATTTGTTTTTATTTGTATCCGAAATAGCAATTGATAATAATTGAAAACAAAATAAAACAAAGGTTGCAAATAGGGAGACGGCAACTAAACAATATACGTTATAACATGCAAAAAACATTGTACATGGTCACCGCACCAGTACCTTAACATTGAAAATTTGAAAAGCACATTTCCAAAAAATTCTTAAAAAGTTACAATACACTTCTACAGGTCACAAATCAAGAGTGCATTGCTTAATCAAGGATGGGAGTGCAAACACTGGTGACCCCAAAGGATTTGGCAGGCAAAGATTGTCGCGCTTAACCTTCCCGGGTCTGCAGTTGACAAAATACCAAGTTACGTACGCTAATTTTTAGAATAAAATTAACAAAATGCCGACTCTTGGACACAAATTCAAAGTGACTTCAGAGGAGCATGTGAAGAAAACTAGGAACATCCCAAATCTTTGTTTATCAGAAAAATCTAAGCTGTCTTTGATTGCGCTGCTATCTACAAGGGCACATCACTTAATGTGCAGTTGCAGCAATGGCCAGATAATATGAACAATCTATTCGGTGTATTATTTTGTTTCAGATTGCGTAGTATTGCTATCAACGACAACATTTGCAACCTGTTTCATCAAGTTCCTGTTGATATGTCAAATCAGACAGCGTTAAGAACTTTTGTGGTGGGAGGAAGGTGATTCAAAGTTAACAGTGAAGACATATTAATGAACTGTTGACACATTCGGACTTGAAGGTGATTCAAAGTTAACAGTGAAGACATATTAATGAACTGTTGACACAATCGGACTTATCTCTTTTCCAACCATCGCTATCTTTGCATTTTGACAAACTGCGAAAAATAATCATATCACGTGTTCAGAAAAGACCGTTAAAACCATCATGCGCTACATATATGTAGATAATTTGCTTACGTTGGTTGAAAGCTGAGCAGTGGGTGTTCATTTGGTTCCAAAACTCAATAGCTTTTTGAGAAGGAATTTAATGGCAAAATATTCTCAATAAATAGTTCTAAAGTGTTTCATATGCATCTCCGACGGTACAGATGGGGCATCAAACATGTCGGGGCAGTATAATGGATTTACAGCTTTTTTTGAAAAAGAATCTCCTAATCACATTCATACATGGTGCTATGCCCACGTTTTCAACTTGGTTCTATGTGATGTTACTACAACTAATCATGCATCCATAACTCTATTTGGATTAGTTCAAAAGGTTGGAGTGTTTTTTCGGGAATCTTATTTGCGAATGGACATGTGGAAAGAGCAGATGAGCCAAAGACATGGTCATGATATTCAGAGTAGGTCAGACTTGATTGGAGAAATTAGATGTTGGTCTAAGCACAAATGTCTTCAAAAATTTTTTGGCACATTTTAAGATGGTTCAAGGGGCATGTTCTGCGATGTAACTGAAGTTCTGTATTATGTTTTTACTTCTGAAAAGTTAAGTGTTAAAGCGCGGTTTGATGCGAATGTCATGTTAGATGATATGATTTGGTACCAACATGTTTTGACAGGAGATAGCCTCTGTATTTTCAAAGTATTTGCAGACCTCTGGACTGGATTTCATTAATGCTTTTAATAAGGTGGAAGGTACGAAAAAGGATAGTCAACAGATTCATTGCGATTTTGCAATGGTTGTAATCAAAACTAACCATTTTGTTCAACATGTCAATGAAGTTTTGAAAGAACGTGGATGTGATGTCTTGATTGAAAGCAGCTTTCCTGCTAAACGGGTTCGAAAAAGTAAAAATGAGTCCTTAGATGAATGTCTTTCAGACTCAATGAAAAAGTTTTGAGGTCGATGTACATAACAGAATTCTAGATCAAGTAGTTCAAAGTTTGCATAGAAGATTTGCTACGCATAAAAAGTTATATGCTGACTTAAGCTAATTCGATCCCAAACGCTTTTCTGAAACAGTTCTTCATGGGATTCCTATCTCAGCTGTGAATATGATATGCAATTTTTTGCCAAATAAAAGTTCAAATTCTCCCGTTCAGCAAGATCTTCGGCAAGAGCTCTTGGATTTCGCATCAAAACGGCCGGAATTTAAAAAGATCTTACCTGAGCACTGCACTGAATTGGATAAAGCAGGTAAACGCGAGAGATAACGAGTCCAGATGATCTCTAGTCTCTCTTCTATTCGAATAAGATCCGAGTCGTATCTTAGTAACAAATCTTCTTAACAAAGCCAAACACAGCTTAACAAAGTTACAAAATTTATTACTAACGGCTGCTATTTCCAAAGTCAGAGCCAGCAAGCCGGAACAGCAAGCCAGATACAAATAAGTAAAAGCGTTTTCTGAAATAAAACAAAACGTTAAAATAGTCCGACTAAAATAATTAAAACAACCAATTCACTGCTTTCCACTCATCTGTCCAAATTTGCCCAATCACAATAGGCAAAAAGGCGCTCATCACAATTATAGCTGGCTGCTAAGAATCATGCGGCGGGTGCGTGATTGAAAAGAAAAAAGGTAGGTTCGAATCCCACGGCGAGCGCTAACAGTAGGTGATTATTTTTTTGATTTTATTATTAATAAACTATTTACAGGTTAATGTTTTGACCTTTTATCTTACTGTATGATACAACCCGAGCCTATATTTAATTGATGCTATTTTTCATACCGATAGAAATGTTACTATTTAATCAAAATTTTGTTCTGATATTATCATCCCGCACTTTTCGCAGATCAATTGTGCTGATACTAATAGATTTTCTTTCATACAACTTAAATTTTAATTTGTTTTTAAAAAACAGATGACGAAGTTGTGAGATCGGACGAAATCCTCAACATTCGAAAATGTCGATGCCAAAATTGTTTCTATGCTGTTATACTGCGATTCGGAGATATAGAATGTACTGCAGAAGTTATCCTCTTCTATATCAGGTATACAAAGTAACCTTACTCTTTTCGTTACACAAGTTGTTTGTGAAAGAATCTTTAGCAAGCTGAGATATGTAAAAAACCGTTTAAGAAATCAGCTAAGCGAAGATCGCTTAGGTTTTCTTTTTTTGTTGTGTGTCGAACGAGACGGTTTGTTACGCATTTCAAACCATACAATCATCGACGAACTAGCAAAAATGAACGCAGAAATGCGAAGACTGTTGCTCTATAAATAATGTTTGATAATGTTTGTGTGTTAATTCTAAATATTCTTTTTTGAAATGGGCTAAATATGATGTAGTTTGTAAGACGAGCCGTGTAACGTTTTAGAAAGATTTGCAATTAATTGTCAAAAATGGGCCAGTTTTATTTTAAAGTTCCCGCGCCGGTTGAATTTGCTAATCTACCCTTAATCTCACTGCTTATATATTCGTAAAATTGATCATCGTTTTGTTTTTTATACTTGATCTCGACAATTTTTGGGCCAGCTATGTAGCAATGAGAATTGGCTGACATAACATTTTACCATTACGTCCTACGTAAACGTTTCTTGTAAAATTACTTATTAACCTTAAAACCTCTTGGAAGCGGGGCTGCTAATACTGGGTTTTTCGACTTAGATTTAGGTTTTTCTTGTACTATCTGCACCATCTACTTCATCTAGTGTTAAAGATGGTTATTGAGTATTACTTTATTACGCCATTTTCCTACAAAAATCAATTTTATACTTAATTGCTTTATTTTTACTCGTTACGTTTTTACGCAATATATTAAATCGTCCAATCGTAAAACAGTTTAGTTAATTATCCAATTAATAGAAGTTGTACAAGTTATTGCCACTTTATGGTCATTGTTACGTTCCATTACTATTGTAGATCATAAGACGTCAAAGATATTGTATGCTTGATAGTTATTACACAACTTTATCAGCTGATTAAACAGTTGATGAAGAACAGGTTTTATTCTTTTTATTCTTTATAATTTTCTTTGATAACAGATATTTTTTACATTCGATCATTTTGTTTTTTTTTTATTAAAGTTAACTGAAGAAGTTGAATAAACAAAAGATTATACAGCTAAATAGTATTAATATTTAGGTGAGATTTTTTGTTATAAATAGTTTTTTTAATTATTTTCTCAGTCTATGTATCCTACAAGGGATCTACATTTCATTGCAAGTTTGGACCTGTTTCAGTTTTCGACAGTTTTGGATTATTTTTATAATTTAGTAGCTTTTGAAATTTGCTTGACGTGCGGTTGTCGCTGTAGCCATGGATGAAGCAAGCTTATACCTAAGTTTTCCAAAATTGTTCGATGTCAATGACTGGTTTCTTTTTTTTTTTGCGAAAATTTTGCCCGAAAGTTCATCCTGCTATTGATACCGGTAATATTTGAGGCAGTTGAAGAAGTAGGAAAGTAGCTAACACTTTGTTCTTTCTCACGCACTGCTATTATGACAAAATTGTTCTACTCGGTCAGCAAGTGCTTCAGTAACGTTATAATCTGGTATCTTTTCATGAAAATCTATACCTTAATCAATGTTGTTATTGTGCATAGTTTTAAGTAAAATTACAGCTCCGCTTTCCTAAGTGGATACGATACTAAAGCTTGCCCGTCACTAAAGCCGAACTACGTAGCTTGATCCAACCCTTGCCTTTCCTGTTGAAAATTTACAGTGAAGTTCTCGCTTTTTTTTGTAATTGTTTCTAACAAAGATATTTGTTTCTGGAGTAAGTCAACAGAAAGTTGAGAACTAGTAAACCAATTATCAGTTGTTAAATTGACTTCAGAAAAGTGCAATGGTGTAGAAAAGAGTTTTACAACAATAGTTCGTCGTCGTCGTAGTTTGAAGGGTATCCCCTCCAGGTCAGACACTCCAGGTCCACTCCATTCCAGGATACAACAATAGTTGATAAACCAACGTTTTACTGATTTCCTTGACGTTCAATAAACAGTATTTTATGGAGAGCGTTTTTAGTGAGGTAATCACAAAACAAAAACAGCTTTATCTCATATTTTTTTGACTCGTTGAGCATGTACTGTCTGAAACTACAGTATAGCAACTTCGAAATGTAATCAATTGTTTATCTACGGTTACACAGGCGCCAACAGCATAAAATTTCACAGTTAGAATCAAAGGAATCTGCTTTCTTGATGATATTAAGTCCTAATAAGTTGTATCCACATCAAGTTAATCAGGCGGCAACAAAGTTTTTGCAAATTTATTCGTCAAAGCAATGTACTGACTACATTTCGCCTTGCGGAAGTTTCATCGTTCAACAGGGGCCAAACCGACAGTTGATCGAATGACATTTGATCAAAAGACACATGATCGAACGACACTTGATCGTACAACACTTGATTGAACGACATTTGATCGAACGGCACTTGATCGAAACAGCACGTGATCGAAACGACACTTGATCGAAACAACACTTGATTGAAACGACATTTGATCGAAACGACACTTAATCGAATAATAAAAGAGAAAATTTACAACTTTGAATCTGTACTAGTTTTGTCAATTTTTTGTCCCAAAAACATAATAATCTCTAAAAAAAAGGTTTTTACTTTTATTTGTCCCAGTTTTGTCAATTTTTGGTGCCAAATACATAATAATCTGTAAAAAAATAGGTCTTCGTTTTGAATCTGTCTCTGATTTCTAAAAAAGATCTACAAGGATGGGACCTTGGCACAATACCCCCTCCCCTAAATAACTGACTACAATTTAAAAAGAATGCAAAAATGGCAGCAATAGGCATCAAACAAAGCACAACCAAGACAAGAATTCTACTTGTTGCACTCCTAAAAATGCTTTGACCAGGGACCTTGTTAAAAAAACCCTGACCTTGGCATTAACAAAAAATTATAAAAATAAAAAGAAACTATCTTCTTATTGATGGCCTTTGCTTTTTTCTAAATTTAATTTACAGTAACAAAGAGATTATTTAATTGCAGAAACATACAAAAGTAAACATTTTTTTATCAACGGGCATTTAGATCAAGTGTCGTTCCCATCAAATGTCGTTTCGATCAAGTGTCGCTTCGATCAAGTGTCGTTTCGATCAAGTGTCGTTTTGATCAATTGTTGTTTCAATCAAGTGTCGTTTCGATCAACTTTCGTTTCAATTAACTGTCTTTCCATCAAGTGTTGTTTCGATCAAGTGTCGTTTGATCAAGTGTCATTCGATCAAATGTTGTTCGATTAACTGTCGTAGCACCATGCTTAGTAGTGACGGAGCAAACCTTGTTGGGTAAAAAGCGAAGGTCAATGTTGTAACCTGGGAAACTTTTCAAGGACACCTCTATTCGGTAAGCGACTATTAGGACCTACGCTAGCGAAAGCTAGATCTGGATTGGTGCCAGAGTTTCAGCGGCTGGAGTAAAAACTGGCGGCGTCCTTGGCGTTGTATAGAAGGGCAAGTTATTAATATTTGCCCAACCAGCCAAGCACTCACCGTCCGGACTGTTATCATCGTAACTCCAATCAGCATGACGATAATTGAAATTTCCAGCTTAAAGACAGGGGTGAGGAAACACTAGGAGATCCAAGGATCGCAGTCGCATAGGTGGAGGTTTGTAGACGTTGACTATTTTATAACCATCAACGTCCACGCAAAACCACTCGATCTCCGATGTCAGGGAGATTGGTCCAAAAGCGAATGCCTTACTCGCTCGTGGACAAACGTGGCAAAACCATGCTTCCTGCTTAAAGAAAATTTAGCTAGTTGGTAGCTTGGAAATACGAATCTACATCAGTGCAGTGGGTCTCCTGCAATAAAATGACGAGTGCCTCAGACAACAGAGCAAGGTAATCAAGAACGTTCACCTTACTTGCAGGAAGAGTGGGTTTTCGGAACTTATTGGCAATGTGCCCTAAAAAGAGCAGTTTTTTCCAGGCATTGCCCCGTTCTGAAAAGGACGTTTGCAGATTAGCAGACCTTTGCTGAACATCAGAATGGTGGTTACCCTTCCGTTTCTGCAGATTTGATTTCGGTTTCTCATGTTTGAGAGCAATAACAGATGTACTCACATCCTAGGCACCGAGAAAGCATCTGCCTTTTGGGACTTTTTTTTCATTTTTTCATTTGTTATGGGCTTAATTAACAAAAGTTTTAAAAAATATAAAAACAACTCCGAATTAAGAATCATGACCGAGGTCAAGTTGACCCCACTGGTACAAAATGCGCAATTTTTTGTTGGTAAAAAGAGGATTAAAGCAATGATGAGCCACTAAAATGAAACAAATGGCAAATACTGTTTACCATCTGTACAAAAACAATACAAAAATAAATGATTAAACAAACAGTGAACTGCAAGCGTTGAAAGAGACATTTTATGACTTTAGTGCTTTTGTTTCAAAAAATGAATATAAAACTCACGTTGGCACGATAGAACTTGAGACAATTGTTCATTTTCTTGACATACAACTGTTATTTGGTCTGTGTTAAGTTCTTGTATTTCATATCCCCCATCACATACATATAGTACTCCAATTTCAATTTCTATATTTGCATTGGAGGAGTTAGTTATTACATTTTGTAGACGTGGTACTTCGCGTTCAATTGCTAAAACATATAATTTGTTTACATAGTAACAAAAAACTGATGAAAAACAAATACAAAACAGAGCTAATCATTATTTACCAACCAAAAACGTTTAAGCCATGTAAAATTGAATGAAATGATTTCCCACAATCAGTTACATAACGAAGAATAATACGTGATTACAGGCGGAGGTAAGTGAGAAAAGCTATTTTGTTTTAATTTAAATTCCAACGCAGTCGCTGTCCCAGCCAACAATGCTATGTGGCGTCTGCAAACGCCGTCTTAAAACAGCCTGAACGGGTTTTGTACCAATTCGGCCGTGGACACTGCAGTGCCCCGAAGAGGCTTATCACACGGATTTCACGCAGGTTAAACTTTTATGCCCATTGTTCTGTTTTTAAAGCATTTAACAAGGTAAACTAATTAGTATTTTTCTCTTTACAACATACTTTTTATTTTTGCATTGATAATCTTGCGGTAAGCCTATTTGGGGCCACTGCAGTGCCGCAGCCACGTTGGTACGGGTCCCGTACAAGCTACCCTTAGAGAGCATTGCATAATATTGTTGGGTGAGATGTTGTTGTGTTTTTTAAAAGGGAACTTTTCTATCTCACTTCGTTCTTTAACAAATCATTTATAATTACCAAAGTACTGATAGAATCATTAACTATTTCAATTTATTGAAGTCTTTAAAAAAACTGTTTTCTTTTGGCCAATTCTTGTCAGAAAAAATGGTTGGAAATGAAAAGCTATTAGAAAACAAGGTTTATACAGAGTTAAAAAACATGGAAAGTAACGCGTTTCTCTTTGGTTTAGAGAAAGAGAGCACGCAATTGATTGGTAGCCTGCTCACTTGTGTCGTAAGCGAGAAAGCTTCAGTTTATAAACAAAATGAAAAAAAGAGTCTTCAAGTAATTCAAGAGACTTTCTTGTAATTTGCATTTATTGCAGCGTCACTATCATTTGTTTCTTGAGAAGCTTCGGTTGTATCAAGTTGATTTTGAATCCGCGATTGTTTAGCAGGGCGATCAGGTAAATAAGTGCCAGAATGGACACTCCCTAAAATGTCCTGCTTCGATTCGTCTCTGAAAAAATAATCCCCATCTAATCCAGAAGTACATCAGTCGTCATATTCAGACCCACTCTTTCACACACCCAGATAAACATCAGGTATAATACACAAACTCGAAAAAACTTCATCTGTTCCAAAAGGTTTTCTGCTTGCCACAACTGACTTGTTGTTTCTCAAATGCTGTAACACTAGACTGTATACTGCAACTTGGAAAAATAAGGAATAAAAAAAACAATAAGCAATAAGCTACTTTGGAAAGATAACAGAAAAAACAAAATCTCAAATAGAAAAAATGATAACCATGGTAAAATGACTACGTTGGGCATTGAAAAAAGTGGGGGTCACATGTTCCTTCAACAAAAAATTTTCAAAGTGTTAATTCATAATCCGACTATGCTCACAGATTTATTAAACGTCACAGAAGGAGACCCGCTTTGAAACAAAAACAAAAAATATGCAAAATTTAACACCCTCAAGTGGTCAAATTGACAACCTCGGGCATTTTAGTGTTCTTTTTTTTTTGTTTGAGCAAAATGCTGTTTTCTCATTCCAGAGTTAGTTGTCAGGGCAAGTGGTAAGCAACCAGGGTGTCTTCACCTCGTTTAGGATCATAAAACTACGTCCCCGATTCGGAGGTTTGTAGATGGAAAAATGTTAATGATATGGTCTGCAGTCTGCACTTTGCCACACTCACAGACCGAAGAAGATAAACTCCATTTGTTCATATTTAAGGGGAACGGTCTGACGCCAGTTCGTAGGCGATTAAGCCTGACCCAAGCTGATCTTGGTAGCTTGGTTTCCAATGGTATAGGAGAGATGTTTGTAATATATTCGTGGAGTCTGGTGATATTATCTTTCCACTCCTTGTTCTATGCATGGTCTGACCAGTCTGCTGCACTGATCTTAAAATCATTGCTAGTTTTAGCAGATCTTATGCGCTAGGCACAAATAGGTGTCTATATTTAAGTCACCAATTGGGTTGCAATGGAAGAGCGTGTCAGTTTCGGATAGAGCTGATGTCGGGGCTCCAAGGCACGGCAGGCAAGGGCTAGAGTTTAGTCGGGGGATCCTTCGCGGCTAAGTCCAGCAGTTTGGATGCCAACCAAGACAGGTAAGTTGTCCGTTGGATTTGGAAGTAGGCAACCAGTGACAATGCGGAAACCGTCGTTGATGGTGGAATCAATCAAACGTGTATGAGTACTACGGCATTAGAAAGGTGTGCAGTACTTAGCAGTAAAGTGGACTAGGTCCAAGATGGTCACATGAAGTTTGTTAGCATCAGCTCCCCAGCCTGTACCTTCCAGTCGCCTCAAGAGTACAACAAGAGATTTTAACTTTTTGCGCAGTAATTTTAAGTGTCGACGGTAGGTGAGTTATTTAGTGTTATGTCGAGGTTGGTGGGCTCGGCACGAAAGAGCAAAAATTTTCCATCGACTTGGACGTAAAGCTCACGACGTGCCTTCCGGTTGTTAAGATGAAAGCATGCTGACACTGTTTTGTTTGTGCTAAGCTTCAATTACCATTTCTAAAGATAATGTGATATTGTAGCTAGGTCCTTACTTAATGTCTCCTCTAATGAAAACCAGTCTCTAGCTGAGTGCATGATTGCCAGGTCATCTGCATAGGCATACTTCCTTGAGATTGTGTGAGGTAGGTCATAGGTAATAGGTATAGATGTTAAATAAGAAAGGAGCAAGAATAGATCCTGGCACATTTCGTTCTTAAAGCGTCGCAACCTGCTTTTTGAACCATTACCAGTTGTAAGGGTAAAGCTGCGATGGCGAACAAGTTCCGTAATTGTGTTGACTATGTGCCTGTCCGGCAGCGAGTGCAATAATTTACAAGTAAGGCCGTGGTGCCAAATGGTATCATAGGCTGCTGTAAAATTTACAAATACAGCTCTGGTCTTTTTTTTTTCAAAAAGGTCTCCTTGATCTCCTTTATCTAATGTGTAAACCGCTCCACAATTATCTCCCGTTTCGGAAATCAGCTTGCTCCTGAGGAAATAAAGGGTCTATAATGAGCCTACACGGGTGCAGATTAATCTATCGAGGAACTTGAAGGGGACGCAGAGAAAGGAAATGGGGAAATAGCTCTTAGGCTTTTTAGGTGGCTTTTTGGGTTTAGGGATAGCAACTACTAGCACTCTCTACCAGATTTTAGGGATTTTGAGCTGTTGCAAGCAGGAAAGAATTTAGAGCATTTTCGACAAGAATGATTAGCTGGGGTCAGATAGCATCAGGACCTGGAGCTTTACCTTGCTTTAAATATTGGAAGGTAGCAAGAAATTCCTCGTCAGAGAAACTGCCGGAGATGTTTTCAACGTCAGATGTTGAAGCCTTCCGAAGGTCACAAATTTCCATGGCCACGAGTCTGGCGAACTCGCTGTCTCTCATCCTATGTTTCCGATTTATCACAAGTTGTGAAGTAATCGCAATAGCTGAAATGGGGAAGCTCCGATGAGGGTGACTTGAAATGTCAGTGAGTTTATTGATGCTATTCCATGCCAGGCGGCTGAAGGGCGTGAAGTCGATGGAATTGACAGTATGTAGCCAGCGCTTTTTTCGTTTTGCATCAAGCCTTGAGAGCAAGACTGTTGCTTTTTTGTTGGTTTCTGCGCTTTGTTGAGCTTGCAGAAATGCATGATAAAAGTTTTTGTACTCGTCATCCCAACATGGTACATTATTGCGGGTCCACGACGGATTAATTGCTGTGATACGGCCATTGTACACTGGCAGAGGTCCTGATAAGCCTCGATCACGTTAGTTGTTTCAGGAGATAAAAGTTCCTTTGTCAATACTACGAATAAAATTGGCCATAGAACAAAATAGTATAAACTGAAAAAATAAAACTTTAAATTACAAAGTTGTCATGTGCACTTTAACCAGCGTTCAGACTGTTTATGACTTAACGTAAAATCGGCATTTTAAAAGTCGTGCCATACTTCTTTTTATAACGTCCAACTATGGAGTCCTTATGTTGCTAACAATACAAAACAAAGCTGTGAATACTTGCTTGTTGATCGACCTGACCCTTCTTACATTAAAAAAATAGAATTTTTAATCTGGACATAAGTCGTCAGTTCAGGTCATGCTCTTAATACGGTATAGCAACTTTTTTGATATATTTTGCCATCTGGGCTAAGAAGAAAAGACTTTATTAAATAGAAACAAATGCCATTCTGAGATTTTTTTTTGTTCGAATTAATTATGACTAATTTGCGTGGGACAGTTTAATTTGTTATAATAATTGATTGTGAAATTAATTTTTTGGGCGCGATTTAGATGATTATGAAATGGATTGGACAAAACCACACAATTTAGTTGATGACCAGGGCATGGAAAAGTTTTTTGGGAAAATGGAAAATTTAAAAAAAAGGCAATTTTTTTGTTGAAAAGACACTCTTAATCATAAATGTACGCAAGGAAGGTTTCGGTAGTCAAACACTCCTTGAAGAAAGTTGATCAGAGATATACAATGTCGCTGGTATTTAACTAGCATAGCGACAAGTAGACTACAATAGAATGGTATAAAAGATATATCTTTTTTGTGCTTTGCTCTTTTAAAACTTTATTTTATTAAAGATTGTTTTTCTATCTAATATGTGCGTTCAGAAAGTCACTGTGCACCCGTTATTAATTAAATAAAGATAACGAGCATGGTTGAAGTTGTAGATATCTAAGTTGATAAATAAAATTATCACATCCATTAAGAAGTTTTGCTTTTGATAATTTTTTTTTAAGTTTGAATTTAAATTTTAATTTGAACCAAAATTACCGCTATCAGTTAGTAAAGTGCATAGAAAAGATGGGGATAAAGTTTTTGACCAGACTGTTCAACAGACTATTAATGGGTGAATGAATGCCAGAAGAATGGAGAAGAAGTGTGCTTATCCCAATCTATAAAAACAAAGCGGATGCACAGTGCTGTGGAAACTACAAAGGAATAAAGCTAATGAGTCACACAATGAAGGTATGCAAAAGAATTATTGAAGCCAGGCTAAGGGATAGAGTAGAGATCAGTAAAAAGCAATATGGATTTATACCAGGAAAGGGAACTACCAAAGCCATGTTTGCCTTAAGAATGTTGATGAAAAAGTACAGGGAAGGTCAAAGAGAGCTACATTGTGTATTCGTAGACCTTGAGAAAGCTTACGACAGGGTTCTGCGGAAAGAGCTGTGATACTGTATAAGAAAATCAGGAATAGTGGAAAAGTATGTGCGACTTGTACAGAATATGTACGAGGGAAGCAAAACAGTGGTAAGGTGTGCAGTGGGAACTACAGAAAGTTTCAAGGTTAAGGTTGGACTGCACCAGGGATCAGTGTCAGGTCTGTTCCTGTTTGCAGTGATAATGGACAGGCTAACGGATAAAGTAAGGAGAGAACCACCATGGACGATGCTGTTTGCTGATGATATTGTGATTTGCGAAGAGACCAGGGAAGAAGTGGAGCGGAGACTAGAATCCTGAAGGTATGCATTGGAAAGAAAAGGGATGAAAGTAAGTAGGTCAAAGACTAAATATCTATGCATAAATGGAAGAAATGACGATGAAACAGTGAAGATGGAGGATACAAAAGTGCCAAGAGTAAAGAAAGTTAAGTATTTGGGATCAACGGTGCAAGAAGGTGGTAGTTGTGAAAGGGAGATAAAGAAGAGAGTGCAGGCAGGATGGAACGAATGGAAAAAAGTATCAGGAGTAATCTGCGACAGGAGTTTACCAGGTATAATAAAAGGAAAAGTGTACAGTTCAGTGGTGAGGCTAGCAATGGTGTATGGACTTGAGACGGTGGCAGTCACAAAGAAACAAAGGAAAAAGATGGAAGTCGCAGAGATGAAAATGTTGAGGTTTGCTATGGGAGTGACGAGAAAAGACAAGATTAGAAACGAGTACATCAGGGGTACAGTTAAGGTAGAACAGTTAGGAATGAAGATAAGGGAGGGCAGGCGGAGGTGATATAGACACGTTATGAGGAGAGAGCAAAGAGTAAGTAGGAAGAAAGATGATGAAAATGGAGTTACCGGAAAAGAGGAAAAGAGGGAGACCAAAGAAAAGATTTTTAGATACAGTGAAAGAAAATATGGGGAAAGTTGGTGCGAAGAAGACGGACGTTGAAGATAGGATGGTTTGGAGAAAGATGATACGCTGTGGCTACCCCTGATTGAAGAGAAAAGCCAAAAGAAGAAAAAGAAGTCAGGAAGAGATTTATCGAGTATTTGAGAATCTGAAGCGTCGAATTGATTTTTGCATTTGTGAGCATAGTGGATATTTTCAGCAATTATTGTAAGTTTTGAATAAATTATTAACTTTCACTTGGTCGGTCGTTGTTTTTACAAAACACTGAGTACTGTACACATCACAATCATAAAATAATTAAATCAAATTGTTATATAGACAATAAAATATCACTTGTAGAGTGACTTTTAAACGTATTGTATAATCTAGTAATCTGAGTAAGACCAAGTAAAACTTTCAAAACGGAAAAATATTTATTAAAAAATCAGTTTTTGATGTCTGTTAATAGGCAATTGTTTTATTGCAATGTTTGCCCGTGTGATGCAAGCATATTCTATTTCACTGTAGGATACATTGCTATGAAAAAATAAACAAGTTCTAAGCACCTAGGGAGGATCCCCAAACAAAACTCAATTATACTCTAAAAAATACGATAAAAAAATTAAAAATCTATGCGAATTTAACAAAATTGGTTCTTCAGTTTTGCAAAAATTATTTCAATATGCTGGTAGATCAGTGGTTCTTAAAGATTAAGTCGTATTCTTTTTTTCAAGACGTGGCTACAGCCATTTCAAGTCTTGGCTAGACATTTTTCAAGACTTGGCTACAAAAGCAAAGACAAAATTTTTTTAGAAAAATTTCTTTTCATTTTTAAGTAAAAAGCCTTTTTTGTTTTTGTTATAAAGTAAAACACTGTGGTCTTACCTGCAAGCTGCTGAAACGTCTGTTGGATAAGCACATGATTATAATGATCATAGAGCTTGTCCGGAACAGAAGTTTTACTTCTACTACCTTTTCCTATTCTAATTTCTAAAACCAGTTCGTTTCTAGCAATGTCTATTTACTATTCAATTTGTCCCCCTTAGAGCACTAATCGAACTCATATTGTATTAACCTACCAATATTTCATTATCACTAGATTACCCTAATCAGAAACTAACATATATCTGTGTAAAAATCCGTCTGACGCTTTTCGTACCTGTTGGACTACCATAGGATTGAGGATGATATTTAAAAAAAAAGTCCCCAAAAGAGGGACATAGGATAGGAATGACATGAATGCGATGGTCCTAAATAATAGCCCTTGGATAGGAAAAGGTTAACAGGAAGCGTTACCGTTAAAGAAATGGCGTTCCTCGGCAATCGGTATTGGCTCCTCTTCTTTTTTAAAATATCTATACGGTTGATCTACCTTTCACAATCTTCAGAAAGTTTGCTTTTGCAGCCGATCTAGCATTGTTGCATTCTTTTTGGAGACTGAAAGGACTTGGAAGTCAAGACATGACTACAGTTTTATGTACCTTTTGACCTAGAATTTGAAATTCAGTCTTTTAAAGACGGTGAGAGCAGCCTTTCATTTAAATAACTGAGAAGAAAGGTGAACTAAAGGTTAATAACAGCGATAAATTTTTAGCATTCTGTCCGGTCCCGACTTATTTTTGGGTTTAAACTAGACAGATCGCTCACATTCCTTCACCATTTGGTTGCATTGCGTAAAAAATTGTGTCTTTACGCATTATACTTCTGAGGCGACTTACGAAGGTAGAAGGGATGGGGTAAAACATGGTGTACAGCTGCCCTATTTCTTGCCTACTCGACAGCTGAAAACTGCTCGCCAGTCTGGTGTTGTTCAGTGGACAAATCATAGATGGAATACGGAGTACTGTGAGAATATATTCAGGCTTTGTGCTTTCATTTCCATAAGCATTGAGAAATACCAGGCCTATAACAATAGGCTAACCCCGAACGGGTTGGTCTACGGTCAATCGCTTGCAAATTAGCGTTGAACGATTCCATTCGTCCATGCACAATGAAGTCTCGCTCTTTTGACGAATTGTGAACGCGGGCCATTGATCAAACAGAGGACCACGTCTTAGTAGCGTGCCTCACAGCCAGCATGTTGATTTTAGTTAGAATAGAAAGTGCTCGATAAGGCAATTAGAGCTGAATATTTTTGAATCAAATTATCGTGTAATTTAAATATAATTATTGAAAGTCTCAATAATCTATTTCACCTAAGTGTGCTTATTTAAATAAAATTTAATACGCAGCTATAGCCTATCTCTGGCCTACTCGACAGCTGAATATTGCTCGCCAGTCTGGTGTCGTCCAGTGGACGAATCATAGATGGTTTCTTCAATAAATTTATTCAATTTATTGAAAATCTCTATAATCTGTTTCACCTAAGTGTGCTTATTCAAATAAGATTCAATAAGCGGCTATAGCCTACAAGGTGAATTATTCTTATACTTTATTAGCAATGCTTTGTGAATGCAGCCATTATTAAAATTGAGTTCGATTTGAGTAGAATTAATTAAATTGTATCAGTGAGCTAAACTCGTGAAAAATTTTATTGATATTTAATAGTTGCTTTTGGGGTAATGCAAAAATCTCATACAATTGCAAGGTGCTCAATAAAATGTAATAGGCTTACTCTAACTTAGAATGTAAGTTTGGAAAAGTTTTTGATCCATGGTCAAGACCACTTTTGATAATCGTGTTTTCCATTTGCAACCTCCACCCTTTTGAAAAATTTTTGCGTACGCCACTGCTCTTAACCATGCCGAATTTTCGCGTATTAAAAAAAAATTACACAAAAACTTAGTGAAGATCAAAAAACAAAAAATTACTTGTAAAATTTGGTCGCAATGTTTTAATAAGACTACTTTTCCCGCAAATACTTTTAATAAGTGAGTCAAATACGTTGAAGTTATGGGGTGGCAGCAGACTTAGATGACCTGATGGTCTTTCGCTGTCTCCTCGTCAAGTGACTGGTTGGTCAATTAGTAAGTTTTTTTTTTCTTAAAATAGTATTCTTTGAACTATCTTGTCATTCATATGGATTCATTTGTATCTTACATTTAATTTTGAATGATATACAAGTATTACTTGACAAATAATAAACTGAACTGAACTGAACTGAACGCTACTGATTTAAGTCCTTTTTTTTGGTCTCGACGTGTCACTAAAGAAAATTATCTTCAAGCTCAAGTGAAGATCTTTTTAGGTCTTCTCTAAGTTTTTGGTCAAATATTTTGCCAAAACACTAAAATTTATGTTTATTGATACTGTCTTTTTTGTGATTTTTGCCCCTTTACTGAATTGCTCTATTGAAAAAATTTTGTGAGCCCTTGTGTAAATTGATATTTCATACACTGTGCTGGATTTAACTTTGGTTGAAATTTCCAAATTTTAGAAACATGTCTAACTCCATGTTTCTCTCTTGCAAATTTTAGAGGGCGTTATTTACCTCCCTGTTTCCCTCGATTTAAACATACTACGAATCAGAGGACGATTGCCCTTTGCTTTCCACGTTTCCGGCACCCTCTTAGTCACAATTGGCACAAAGTGACTTATAAACTTTTATAGCTTTTACTGAGTTAAAAAATTATGAACAACTTGCATGAGCTTCATGAGATTAAAAATTATAAACAAAAATATGCTTAAAAAACCTTGATATAACCTGGGCTAGGGAGCCGGATCCGAAGCCCCGAGCCATGGAGCTGGCAAATTTTTGAGGAGTGCGGAGCCAAGATTTCATATGGTGTGGACTAAAGCCGGAACTGGAGTAATCAAAATTTTTGTGGCTCCAGCTCCAAGCAATATACGGTATATTTTTTTACATTTGTAAGTTATTTTATTAATTTGTGGATCTAAATGTGCATTAAAGTAATGCAAAGGATGTGTTTGTGTTTGAGTCATTTGTTTAAGTTCAGTAGCATGGAGTTTGAAATGGGTTCCCATTGATAAAACACTAGATTTGTCATGTAGGCGTTGAGTATTTGTGTCTCGTGTACAGCCAGTAGCAATACGAAAACCTTTTCTGAGTGGTTTGCAGTTTCTTGATGTTAGTTTGATATTATAAGGGTATATATATTCTAATATGGGCAAATGATAACTTTAAATGTAGAGATGATTAGTTCTTTTTTTTACCTCATTTGGTTGAAGTGAGTGTTTCAGAATGTTAAGCGTTCATTTTGCTTTAATGACGGTAAGATTTACTCTAATAACAGTGAGCATTGACATCTTTGGTAATGATTGTGTTTAGAAGATTTGTTATGAAAATAAATGTGCTGGTTATAATTGAGTTTTCCTTTATTTGAAATATATAATTGATCTTAGGAATGTAGCTCAGATAATATATAGGATAGCATTGGACCCTCTATCCCACAGATGTGACCCTTGGGTAACATTAAACCCTTGAATAGTATATAATTGATCTTTAAGTTGTAGCAAAGTGCAAGTTAGTAAATTTTTGATGATTGATATACTGTCCTTGTTGGCCTAGGGATTACCTTTATTGGCCAATATTTTTCTATTTATTATCAAGTTGGAGCCGGAGCTAGAGCCGGAGCTAAGCTACAGTCAAGCATTAACTCTAGAGTTGGAGCAGCGGTTTCCAAATAATTGACTTAAAGCCTAACCTAAATTAGGCTGGCCCCCCAACCCTGGATATAAATAAAGTTTCATTTTACGCACTATAAAAGATGGAAATTTTATACATTTTTTTTAAGAATCAGGGTTATTCTATTTTTAAGAAACGTAGTTAATTTTTGAAAAACGAAATCAAAAGATATATTTCAATCTTTTATATGAATAATGATAAAAGACTGAGTGATTGCCGTTCAACTCGATAAACTAACGTTAATTTTTTAAATTCTTACAATTTTTGTTGAGTGTGGCTGATATCCATGAAGCAAATTTTAATACATTTGTATAAAATCCCGGAACTTGCTCTTTGGGGTTTTCAACAAATTGACCACAGCCCCATCCCCAGCTTACTATTCCAATCTGTACCCAAGAATTGTTGTTCTCATTAAAATTCTAAAAAAATATTATATGGGACAAATAATGATGTGACAAAAACCAAAATATGACAGAACCATTTTAAAATAAAAAGTAAAGCAAATAAACTGCTGAACATAGTTAATTGAGGACATTTTGGAATTAATCTAATTCATTTCATCATTCAATCGTAAATTTGCATTAACTAATTATTTAGTCGTAAATTTCAATATTTTGATAATTCATGATGTAATAAAGTTTTTAAAAAAATGAAATAATACAATTGCAATTCAAGCGTATACAAAATAATTAAAATGTTAATCTATAAACTCTTATCATGCAAATTAATTTTTAATCTTATATTGCAAATTAATTTTGTAACACACTTCATTCATAATTGTAATCTTAACCTTATAACGCTGCAGTTAATTTTCAGTCTTTTTCAATAACTTTTAAGCTTGTGATTGTAACGTCATTTTTTCCATTGTTGCGTAGTAATTCTGAATTTGGTACACTACCCACATTAATTAAATATAATAATTATTAACCTAAGAGTTTTGGTTCGTTCTAGTAATTTTAATTTTTATCTGGTAATTTTGGCTAATTTATATTAGGGTTACCATATCTGAATAGGCCGAATTCCGGACAGACATAGGCGCACCAACAAAAAAAAGTTTTGAAGGGGCGGACAAAACAAATTTATTTACGAATAGAATCTAGGACCAAGACCAAAAAAAAGTCTTCACTTCAAATTGGTCTCAGAATTTGCTATTTTTGTCCCATTATTAATGTGTTTTTTAAAAAATTTGCACGTTGTTTTTAGTTGATACTAAAATTCCGGACATTTGAATTTTTTTTTAATTCCTTCCGGACACAAAATTTAACATAATATCCGGACATGTCCAGAATTTTCGGGACGGTATGGCAACCCTATATTATAGATATATTCTGTATATATATATATGTAATTAAATTTCAGACCACAAAATTTAATTTAATATTAATTTTATTTGCCCCAACAGACTGTTTCGCCCACCTTGGTTTGTCAGGGGGCGGTTAGAAATCTGAAAAACAAAGCAAAAGAATAAAAGTACACTTTAAACAAAGCGCTTGAATACCGACGAAAAACATAAAAACAACAAACTACGATTGAAATATTGATGAATGAAAATTAAAATTTTTTACTTTGGCAGACGAAAATCGGCCCAAAACCTGTTGAAATTTACTTTTATTATTTTAATTTAAAATCGATTTCGACATTAAGTCATCTTCAGTTAAATTTACTAATTCTAAGAACAAAAATTGTAAAAGCCATAGAAAATTATTAATTAATGATTAAACTTAATTTAATATATATAATAGAATATACAATCATAGAACGGTTAGAAATGAAGATGAGAGAGGGAAGACTGAGGTGGTATGGACAAGTCATGAGGAGAGACAAAAAGTATGTAGGAAGAAAGATGATAGAAATGGAGGTACCAGGAAAGAGGAAAAGAGGGAGACCAAAAAAAAGATTTTTAAATCTAGTGAAAGAAGATATGCGGGAAGTTGATGCGAAGGAGGCGGACGTTGAAGACAGGACGGTTTGGAGGCAGATAATACGCTGTGGCTACTCGTAATTGAAGGGAAAGGCCGAAAGAAGAAGAAGAATATATATCATAGAATAAAATGTACTCACTTACAAAAATAAAATCTAAAATTGTTAAATTAATAAAATATTTTACATTTTGTTTTTGTTAAATGAGTAAATTTTATTCTATGATATATATTAAGTTAAGTTTAATCATTAATTAATAATTGTTTATGGGTTTTACAATTTTCATTCTTAAAAATTTATAAAATTAATTGAAGAGAACTTAATGTCGAAATCGATTTTACATTAAAATAATAAAAGTAAATTTCAACAAGTTTTGGACTTCGTCAGCCAAGGTGAAGAATTTTAATTGAGATGCGTTTCACAAGAATCGTCCTAAAATCTTCATCCAATAGTGTTAACAGATCCACTAAATTTTTTAACAAATTAAGTTTATTATTCTATTGCCAAAGAAAGAATTATTTACGTAGCTTGCTCTATTGCTTGAAAATAATGGGTAAATCAAAAAAGTTTGCATTAAAAAAATGTGTTTAAAAACAACGATTATCAGGATACGAATTAAAATTAAAGCAATGAAATTTTTTTACAGGATATAATTTACGATTATTCTTAGTTCAATAAGTATGTAGTCCAGATGGGAATTATTTTATTTGCTGATCAAAAAAGTGAGTAAAGGCGAGATGTAAAAATAAGGTAAACCAAGTGTGTAAATTAGTAATTTACTAAGTGCCAGCGTAATTAAAAATTTGTAATTTAAATTTACTTTGATGTCGAGATTTTGAGAAGAACTCTGAACATTTATTTAGTAATATTTTGGGGTCAGCCTGAAATATTTGCAATTTTTCTGATAAGCATAAGTTGCATGTTTTTGAGCTACACTGATATGGAATTGCGTGGTGTACGATTTTCCATCTTATTTCTGGCGATTGCCCTGATTGTTTTAATTTCCAAACGGCTTTTGATAATTTAGTGGAATTAATTTTTGTATTATCTTTAATGGATTGGTTATGGTTGTTATATCGAAGTTTAAATTTTGTTTCACAACTTCCGTAATAAAATTCGTATGTATCACCAGTTTTCACAGAGCCTTTGTATACTATAGAGTTTCTGCAGCATTTTCCATTAAATGGGCAATATTTGGCTGATTTGCAATTGCATTGCTGAATATTTATTTTGTCATCTTGACTGTTTAGGCGTGAATTGTTTTATTTATTTATAATAAATTTAATTTTTGGCAAAAAATTATAGCTTAATTTTATGTACTTTTTTTGTTAAAGATTTTGTGGTATTTGTTGCTAGGTGGAAAATGCTTCTTGAGTAGGGTAAAAAATTATTTTTCTATATTGGTGCTGACTTCTTTGTTGAAAGGGGGATTGCATCAAATTTTCTTTCTTAATCTGTTTTTGAGTGTTTTGTAGATCTTGTTTAAGGTAGGTTAATTTTCCCTGTATCCACTTTTTTTGAGGGCTGATTGGTATTCCGGGAATGCTTTGTTGAATTCTAGAATCCAGAATAGAAATTCAACAAAACAATCCTGGACTAACAATTGCGTGGCAAAAGGACATCAGTTGTTATCTTTATCGAGGATGCTAATAATGTGCCTCCGAAGTATCAAAAGGTTATCTTAAATCTTTGGAGAGAATACTTTTGTGAGCTCTTAAATCCAGTTACACTTTAACATTTGGAAACATCCAAGGAGCAAATTGGTGAAAAAATTTATTTAACCGAAACAGAGGTGGGCACAGTAATTAAATTTTTGAAAGCTGGTAATGTCCCTGGTAAAGATGATATTCGACCCAAAATGTTCAAACCAGGAACAACTTTGTAGTTCGTTGGCTCATTGTACATTCCAAGTAGCTTGAAAAACTGGTAAGGTACCGAAGCAATGGCAGACCAGTGTGTTAACACCTATTCATAAAAAAGAGACAGGAAGAAGTTCACTTACTACAGGGGCATTTCTTTGTTAAGACTTACTGGAAAGGTCTAGCAAAGTACTTTGAAAAAAGATGCCGTGAAATAGTCAAATTTCAACTTCAGGGTGCATAGTGCGGATTTTGTTTTGACAGATCCACAATGGACCAGATCTTTGCCTTTCAGCAAGTTTTTGAGAAATTGGAAAATATGCCGAAGAGGAGTATAGATGCTCTGTAGACCTTGAAAAAGCAAATAACCATGTTTCATGTGACAAGCTGTGGGCAGTACTGCTGAAGTATGACGTGAGAGGTCAGTTATTTGCTGCTATAAAATTGTTGAACAAACAGTCAGAAGTCTGTGTTCGCGTCAATGGTACGAAAACAAAGTCTTTCATTGCAGTGTTGGACTACGACAAGGCTGTTTTCTTTTTTCTCTAATGTTGATTATACTCGTATACATGAATAAGATAGAGAGAGACAGTTCCTCCAGTAGTGGCGTCATATTTGGGGAGTGTAATGTTTGGCGCCTGATGTTTGCAGATAACCATGCATTATTAAGCTCGAGCAAAAGTGATCTCCAATATGTATTTGATTAATTTTCTGACGCATGCTCGGATGCTGGGCAAAAAATTAGTACGACTAAAACTGTGATTATGCGTATGTCAAGGCACTCTGTCCAGTTTTCTCTCCTAACAAATGAAGTATCTCTGCAGCAGACGGAGAAGTTTAAGAATCTTAGAATCATATCCTCAAGTGATGGAAGACAGGACAACGAGCTGAACAACCGCATTGGAAAAGTATATGCAATAATGCAACAGCTTTGCCGATTGGCTATACTGAAACGAGAGCTGTGTACAAGAGCAAAGCTTTTTGTTTTCAAATCAGTGTTCCTATCATCAAAGCTCCTATCTTCATCTATGGTCATGAGTGTTGGGCATTGACAAAAAGAGTGAGATGCCGAGTACAGGCGACCGAAATTGTTTTTTTGCAAAATGCCAGAGGTTTATTCCTACTTGGCACGGTTAAAAGCACATACATTCGTCAACTTCTCAATATAGAACCGCTGCTACTCCACATAGAACGATCGCAACTGCGCTGGTACGACCACGTGACACAAATGTTCCACGAACAAACAACAAAGTAACTAATGGATGCTTTTCCCAGAAGAAAAATGTCTAGAGGGCGACTCAAAACTTGCTGGAAGAAGTATGCGGAAGAACAGACCTGGTCACGTCTTGGAATTTTACCGCCAGAATTGCCGCTAGTTGCAGGAGATCGGGATGCTTGAAAATCCCAACTCGAGTTGCTACCCCGCAACTCCAAAAGGACGACAGAGCAAAAAAAATAAACTGAATGTTTTCTCTGAAAATGATGATGATGACGACAATTATTTTCCATACGTCGAGATACCTTTGTTTTATTCAATACGCCAAAAATTTGGCAATATTTTTTTTAATTACCTCATAATCTATTTAAATCTAAATATTCAAATTTTAAATTAATTAATTAGTTTAATGAAGTTGAAAATGGAACGAGTTACAATTTAAAAATGTCTTCTAATTTGTTTTTTAGTATATTGCCTACTACTTTTTACTGTATTCTAAAAATATTTAAGCATTCCAAATTTTATGTTTCAACATAAGAATTTATAAAGCTGCGTCTATTTCTTTCTTTATTCCAGCTTAAGAAATAGTTTGCCGCGAGACTGAAGTTCTTGGTACAGTAAGTTCCGGCTAAGTTCAAATCGATTCCTTAAAAACGTCTCTTCGCAGACAGACAGAAACCACTGTCTCTTAAGTATAAAAAATATATTTGCAAATTTAAGAAAACTGGATCGATTCACGAAAACTTGGCTTCCAACCTGCACGAAACTTCAAAACGATTCCAGCGCACAGCTTTGAATAATTGCTTCAACAACTTTGTACTAGCGAGCTATAAGAATGATTCAGCGCGCCGATGGCTAATTAGTCTTAATATTTTGTCCGCTTCACAAACTTCAGCCTGGTCGAGTCGTTAAGGCACCGTGCTTATGGTCAATATTGTCTCGGTTCAAAACCCACACGCGTCATTTTGTTATGTTCTTGGGAAAAACACTTTACGGCATTTTCTCCTGCTTGGTGGTCTATAGCAAGCAGTTCTAAATTTCAGTCATATCTCATTAAATTTTAAGCGGACAGCAATATCTTGGCATCTCCGGAAGCAGGTCGGGTAATTGCTTATCCTTTGTATTAGTGCCTCTGTCGCTTTCCTGCAAGTCAGGAGGATAATATAAAAATACATGTAAAATAAAATAAAATAAATAAAACTTGACAATTCTATCTCTCTATAGAATTAACTTCGTTTACACAGCTACAAAATACAAACGACTTAACTGCGATACAACTCAAATTACTGAATGGAATCTCACTTGCAATCTCGAATGAAATTAAAACAAAACGCACGCTTAACAGTATATAAGATCACATCACGTGGTGCCAGATTATAAGCAAATTTTCTAATACTAAATGAATTAAAGTCACGGTTTACGACAGCCAATCAGAGACGCGCCAGTAAACGATTACGTAACGTCGAATTAGCTAGAACATTCCAAAAGACAAAAAAACGTTTGAAATAAAAGAGACAAATGAGAAAAACAGAAAAAGGTGCAAATGCGATTAAAATTAAAACAAACAATTATACTTCTAAACAACTTGCAAATAAATTAATTAAGTCGGGGTTTACCGACTAAGCAATCATAATAGATATGAAAAAGATTATGACATATTAAAATTTGAAACTACTGAAAAAGAAAATTAATTATAGATTTATCTAGTTAAAATTATATTAAGAATGAAGTATGACATTGACCACGATCAGATTTCTTCATCCCAAAGCAATAGATTTTCTCCTTCATGTTGTGTTTAATGTATTGGGCGTGAAATAGCATGGTCTGCAATTTGCTCGGGAGCCCAGCACATGCAATTTAACGTAGAAGTAAAAACCTATTTGTACTTGGACAAATCAAACCGCTCAACACCAGTTCGCAAGCGATTAAGTTAAACCCAGCTGTTTTGAAAAAACCCAATTCAAAGGGCCAGATACTAATAATATTATTATAAACACGTAGCGAGTTCGATTCGCAGTGAGATATGCATCTGACGAGCTCTAATAAGAGCGAAACTCGAGTCTGGTGCTTCTCATTTTAAGCAGTTTGGTTTCTATTAATATTCCTAAATACCTCATGTTGTTTATAATATCATTAAAATCCTTTCTTCGCCCGCCAAGCTCTAGTGTAAGCGCGATGCTTAACGCTTGTCGGGTAAGTCCCGGTCATGAGGTGCGGCCTTGGTCTTACCACACAGTGGATTCTGTGTATTCCTTGCGCGGCAAAGCCGGGAATCATTTCCGGCCAGATACTAATACTGGAAATGAAAGTACAATCCCTGGATGTGCTCTGTACTTGGTATTATTTGTCCACACTGCAACGCGGATGTTTAATTACGCTGCTTAGCAGTTTCAGCGTAGTTGTTACAAACAAACATTTAAGTTGTAGTCTCATTTGGCAGACGTTTGAAGACTCATTTTTTATTCCATCAAATGAATAATAAAAGTTAAGGGTGTCACGGTTACACAAATTGAGTGTTATTTTTAGTCGGTGAAGCTTAGTTCGCAGAGCTGGATGTTTAAAAAATTAATAAGTTGTCCGTTGTCGTGGGACGCAAGTATTCAGTGACAATCCTCAAGGTGTCATTAGAAACACTGTTTATTCAGTAAACTATGATATATTTTCAAACAAAACCAACGCGTCAAAACGGAAACCTTTAAAAATCGTTTCTCTTCATCAATTTTTTAACAAAATATTTTCAGCAAGAATACTGTTTTCCATAGGAAATCATTATTTCAATAATTTTTCAAAAATTATCGGAAATATATAGCGAATAGAGACGTCTTAAATGAACCATTTCAAAGTTTTTTTAATGTGTACAAAGAACAGGTAAGTTTGATTTGTTAAAAAATACTTAAAAAACGAGCGATTTTATTTAAAGCAATCATATTTTCTTACCACTTTTTGTACCACAGCTCCTCCGCTATCGCCTTGACACGTATCAGCGATTAAATTTTCTCTTCCGATTGCCGTTCCACAGATCATGCGCTCAGTGAAATTGATTTTTGTGTCATTACCCCAAGGAATACGCTTGTCGCAAAAATTTTTGCAGCTGCATAAAATATTAGCATCCTGTAATTAAGGCAAACAAAATTGCTGATACTAAAACTTCTATTTTTCCCCAACATAAAACAAAACAGTCACTTTTGACCCACCAACTAAATTTTTTTCATAAACATATCATTTTAATGTAGTTCTTTTAGGAATAGTAAACACTTCAAAAACTTTAATTTTTTTAAAATTTTGTAACAATTAAAGTTTTTTTACATTTTTCAACAAATCATGTGAAAAAATTAATTAGTTATGGCAGTTCCCGAGAATTACTTTTTTAAAAATAGTACCTTTATTTACTATTTATTTTAAAATGTGAGTATTCATCAAGGAGCAATCCATGATGTTAAATATGCATTCGACTGAAAACCTTATTATCTATAATTTGCATTTACAGTATAGTAGAGAGATGTCTGACACAATAACCGCCCACATAGGATGTTAAAAATTTAAATTTAGAAATTATTCCTGGAAAAGTTTCTTCATATATCACTATATCCGTGAGATAGTAAACAGCACAGTTAAAACGTTTTTACTTTAAATCGAAAGTTTAAAATAAACAATTTGGTAAACTAATTGAAGAAAATTATTTTTAAATTATTAGTAATCTATAGAGGTGGAGTCGAGACATGGTGCTTCGAGATTGAGACGAGACGAGACTTTGGAGTAGTAAAACCGAGACGAGACGAGATTCTGGAGTATCGAGATTGAGACAAGATACGAGACTTTACATAAGTTGTTTTGGTTTAATCCAGGGTTGTGGAGTCCATGTCGGAAGTTGGTGTTGCATATTTTTGGTTGAAGTCCGAACCAAAGTAGTTTTTTCAATATGCTGAAGCTGGAGTTGCTTTTTTAGATGCGCCGGTGTCGGTATGGGATTCCTATTTTTCTTTCGTCACTCCAACTCCAATTTTTGGTAAATTGCTGTAGAAGCTTTAGTCATATTTATTATCTGAATGACGGAAAAATAAGATAGCAAAAATACGGCGAGTACTTCAATAGGTGACCTTTTGACCTTAATTTAAAGTAAAAACTAAAAACAAATTTTGACTTTATATTTTGCAAATTTAAACTCATTTGCAAAATTAAACTCAAATTTCGGTTTGGGAGTTGTTTTGAAAAATTCAACTAAAAATTTTAATAAAATTTTTACTAAAAAAAATGCGTCGAAATGTGCTATTAAATTGCTTATCGGTTTTGAAAGTCAAGGGAAGAATATAAAAGTCTTCATTTGATTTCAATTTTCCCTAAAATGTCGGAATTCTTTCGTCGTCGTCGTCATCGTTTGAAGGGCATTTACTTTAGGTCAGGCACAAGCAGGACTGGGGCTGATGGTTTATCCTTTTACTACCCCAGACAGTTGCACTGCCTGAATCAGATGCTGGCAGTGTTGTTATTAAGCCAGTATGGAGTTTCGTCATCCAAAACCGTCAGACCTCGTGCTCCATATGGTGCCCGATGTATAGGGCACGCTGTTAGTACATGGTCTGCGGTTTGCTCAGAGGCACCACACTCGCAATTCGGTGAAGAAGCGAGACCCCATTTGTGCATGGACGAATGGAATCGCCCAATACCAGTCCGCAGGCGGTTGAGCTTAACCCAAAAGCCCATCCCAACAGGCCTGGCATCGGTCCGGAGAACAAAAGCATGGAGTCTGGAAGCATTTTCACAGTACTCCGCGTTTCATTTGTGATTTGTCGATTCAGAAGCGCGGATGCCAAGTCTAGCAACGTTGTCCAAAAGATTCCGCGCAGCTGGCACAAATGGGCGTCTGGATCTTAGTCTCACTTGGCGAATATCTGAGGACCCACTTAAAAGACCATACAAGATATGATCGGGGTCCAGAGATCCACGGTAAGCCAAGGAGAATGTCGCTCCCATTTACCGAAATTCAGCTGGCTGGATGCCTGAGACTACAGGTAGGTGGTTCGTCGGAATTCTTTAAGAATTGTTAACACTAGTCTAAAGCTACCGCTTGTGTAATCTTAACATTCCAAATACTTATTATGTAGATTAACTTAAACGGAAAAGAGTGCTTTGGTCAGCGGTTAAGTGTAACCAGAGTAAGAATAAAATTTTTCAATTTCAATCTATTCTTAATTGCAGACAAGAAAAAGTGTTATGAAATTCTAACTCTGCAATTACTAAAAGATATTTTTATGTAAGAGGGTGTCGCTTCCTGTTTGATGGATCCTCCCTGGTTGCTAACTGTGACTTATAACCAGGGTTGTGGATTCAAAAAAATTTCTTACGTTTTTCGTATATAGATAAAAAAGTTTTCCGACTCCGACTCCAGCCCTTTCAAATTTTACAATTCAAACTTTGACTCTAGAACATCTAAAAAAAAAACTCCGACTTCATCCCTAAACGTGAGATTCCAGCGATTCCGATTTTACAACCATGAAAGCCTAATTGTCGAGTGTTTAAAGCTCGTTAGAGCGCCGTGATTGTGATTGACATGATCTCGGTTAAAATCTACTCGCGCGATTCTGTTATGTCCTTAGAAAAAACACTTTTATAGCACTTTCCCTCCTTGGCAGTCTTGGCAAGCAGTTCTAAATTTCAGTCATATCTCTATAAACTAAAAAACCAAATAAAAGGTTTCGGTAGAATAGCAATATCTTGGCATCTCCGGAAGCAGGTCCGAGTAATCGCTTAATTGCTTGCCCTATGTACAGCGCCTCCGTCGCGTTCCTGCTAGTCAAAAATAAATTTAGAAATAAAATGTCAAAATGTAAAATAATTTAGCGTAAATCGAAGTCTCCAAACCAAAGGAATCCGATTTCCAACTTTACCAAATCTAAAAAACCGACTTCTATTCGCGAATCCGACTTCATCAAATCTAAAGAAAGTACTCCAACTTCGATCTAAAATATGCGATTCCGAGACTCCGACTCCACAACCCTGCTTATAACTTTATTTTTGAGTCTGGTTTGCCATAGCCGCATATATTAGGGTGGATTTGGACTCCTTTTTTGCATATGCTGAAGTTAGAGTTGTATTATTTAGATCTCATTGAGTCGGAAATGGAAAACTTTGAATTGATTGAGTTCAAAAATAATTTCTCTGACTTCATAACCTTGGTTTAAATAATTAGTGCAAAAAATACATAAATACTTTTCCACATCAAAAATCTTCACCATAGATTGCAAGAACGTTTTCCAAGTTAAACATTGACCCTTGCTTATAGGCTTCCATTACCACGTTTTGCTTCGCCAGTGCTAGGCATGCAAATTAAAGGATAGAGTTTTTGCAGTGTCAAGTGGAGTGATTACATCGCTTTCACAAACAAATTTGAAAAGACTTTGTTGTTGCTAAATTTATCTAATGTGAAACGACTTACCAGGACTTGTTTAACGCCATCAGAAAGCAGCCAAAAAGACTATTTCACGCGGTCACCAAAACAACTGTATGCCGTATTGACATAATAAATAAATAAATAAATAATACTCAGAGTGTGAAACATTCTATAATACTTTATTTCAGTGCCTCAAAATAAAACACAACTCGATTTTTGGTGTTACAGTTTCATTGACCATATTTAATAAAAAATTGAAAAATCGATGGTTTAGATCAAAGCATCCACTTTTACACTCTCGTCGAAAAGCATGGAGTATGTTAAAATAATTGTATAGCTAAACCACAACATCGTCCTCTTCGGGAAATACTCCCCTGGTCGGTTAGAAACGGGAGATATGAGGCTGTTGACTGCAAGTCAACTCGACTTCTTTTCCAAAAAGTGTTTGACTTTTAAAAGACATTAACACCAGAATCGGTAACCATCTCGAAGAACTCATGTTTCGTTACAACCTTGTGACATTGCCCAAAAAATATCGGATCAAGTCCCTTTTTTTCCTACGCGGGGAAATTTATGGACTTATGGATTTATTGACAGAAGGTAACTGGGTGAAATATCGGGAAAAATTAGCATGGCAGGTAGACGGGAAATGTGGTGGTGGAACCAGAAAGTCCAGGAAAAGCTGAAGGATAAGAAAAAACCTAAAAAGGCATGGGATACCATCAAAGATGATGCAAGCAAGTTGGCCTATAAAACAGCAAGAAAGCAAGCTAAGAGAGAAGTGGCAAAGGCAAGAAACAAGGCATATGAGAAACTGTACGAAAAACTGGAAACAAAGGAGGGCAAAATGAGGTGTTCAAAATAGCAAAGCAGAGAAACAGACAAAGTCAGAATGTTCAACAAGTAAGAGTAATCAAGAGTAAAACTGGGGAGATTTTGATGGAAGAAGAAAAAGTGAAACAGAGATTGAAGGAGTATTTCGACAACTTACTCAACCATGAAAACCTTAGAGAAAGAAGAGAAACAAGAACAGAAGGGAGAGAAAGGGACGTGGAAGATATCTCTGGAGAAGAAGTCAGAACTGGATTGAGGAAGATGAAGAAGGGAAAGGCTGAAGGACCTGATAACATACCAGTGGCAGCATGGATTGCTCTAGGCAATAAAGGTGTGGAGTTTTTATTAAACTTTTTCAGCAGACTCTTGCAAGGAGAGAAGATGCCAGATGAATAGAGGAGGAGCGTGCTTGTATCTTTGTACAAAGGTAAAGGAGAGATCAAGGAATGTGGAAACTACAGGGGATCAAGTTGATGAGCCACACTATGAAATTTTAGGAGAGGATAATAGAAGCAAGGATAAGGAAGGAGGTGAAAATCGCTAAGCAACAATTTGGGTTCATGCCAGGAAGGAATACCAACAACGCAATCTTTTGTCTAAGGATGCTGTTGGAAAAGTCGACTGAAGGGCAGAAGGCAGCGCACTTGCCTGTATTGAATTGGAGAAAGCATACGCAGGGTACCCAGAAAGGAACTGTGGGAATGCTTGCGGTTAGCTGAAACATCAGAGTGCTACATAAAGATTATCAAGGATATGTATGACGGAGCGAAAACAACTGTGAGATGTGCAGCAGGGTAAACTAAAGAATTCAAGGTAGGTAGGACTTCACCAAGGTTCAGTACTCAGTCTATTTTTTTTGCCATCATCATAGACAGGCTGACGGAGAACATCAGGAAGAACGCACTATGGGATATGCTGTTTGTAGATGACATAGTCCTGTCTAGACAAAATCATAGGGAGCTAGAGGAGGATCTGGAGGTTTGGAGAAATACACTGGAGAGAAGAGGCCTGAAAGTGAGCCGGAGCAAGACCAAATACTTGAGGGTTGGGAAAGAAGGAAGGAGAAGGATCCAAGCAGGATGGATGAGTTGGAGGAAGGTGTCTGGAGTTCTGTGCGACAGGAAGTTATCAACAAAGATTAAGGGTAAAATGTACAAGAGTGTTGTTAGACCAAACATGCTTTATGGAATGGAAATATTGGAAGTGACGGAAAGACAGGTGGGAAAAATGGAAGTTGCAGAGTTGAAAATGGTGATATGGGTATTGGGTGTGACAAGAAAGGACAAGATAAGAAACGAATACGTGAGAGGGACCGCAAAAATTTCATAGCTGGGAGACAAACTTCGGAATGCAAGGCTACGTTGGTATGGACACGTAAAAAGGAGAGAAGAAGACTACGTGGGGAAAAGGATTATGGAGATGGCGGTGCCAGGCAGAAGGAAAAGAGGAAGGCCAAGGAGAAGTTGGATGGATTTGGTGAGAGAAGACATAAAAAGTGTTGGAGCTAGGGAAGGAGACGAAGTAGACGGAGTGAAATGGAGAATACTGTCGCGATGAGGTGACCCCGAGCAGGGAGAAGCCGAAAGAAGAAGAAGAAGAGGAAATTTATGGACTTGTTCATGTGGGTATACAACCAGAGCGTGAGATCTGTGAGAAAAAAAAGGACTTAAAAATACAATGAGAAAAAAAGGGACATGATCCAAAATATCTTCCCACGTCAGGATCCAACCACTCAAGATCCTAATCATCTACTGCAAGTATTAGACTCGACTTGCTTCAAGAAATGCCACAATTTTGCTATCCAATTAAAATCTTCTATTATTTTTAAAAGATTTGTGGGCTTCTACCAGGGGGCATCACTGCACTGATAAAAGTGCCATTGTGCATCACGCACAACTATGACCAGGTTCTAGAAATATATCAAGTTGTGGACAGACAGCACGAAGAATGCCATCAGTGGCATTAAGTGACACGTACGCCCAACCCGAGCTCACTGCCTACATATGGTTTTGAATGTTAAAATATGGTCAGGGACAGTTTGTTTAGCCAGATTTTGTTGCAGAGTTTGTCATATATATAGAGAGAGGAAAATCTAAGATTTGTGGGCTGCATTGCTACACTGATAGAAGCGAATAGATTTAAAACTCAAAACCATGGTCGGGCAGTGAGCTTGAGTTCTGCATGCATGATGCACTATGATACAGTTGGTAGCTTTCAGTGCCGTCTGTCCAGTAGCTGGATATAGATTTTTTAATTTTTATTTGGTAATATGACTGAAATTTAAAGAAAAAACAATGACATAAAGTATTTTTCCACAAGGACACAATGAAACCAAGCTAGTAGAATTAGAACTTCAATCGTATCAATTGCTTAAAGCTCACACATGCAAGTTATTATAATGTCATAGAACAGTATCCACTACAATTAAAAGCATCGTAATATAGCCGCTTTTCGGGATACCAAATTTTTTATTAAAAATATGAAATACAAGACGTTTAAATGTTGATAAAAACAATTTTATAATTTCTCGAGCACCTTATACGGTGTCCAGGCGTTTGATTACCATAGTTTAATTCTACTGTGACTAATGGCAAATTTAAAAAGGAACATGACGCCGAATGGGTGAAAAAGCGTACAAAAATCTATTTTTACTAAAAATTACGGCGTATTTACAACATCTCTGAGCATTGCTCACATCGCTGCAATGTCTCGACCTGGATTAGAGACATAGTGGTCCGAGACCGAGACCGCGACGAAACTTTGGGTTACGAGACTGAGACGAGACCGAGACTTTGAAAAACGTGTCTCGAGACATGTCTCGAGATATCCACCACTGGTAATCTAATTGTTTTGCTCAAAAATGCGTAGGATTGCTTGAAGTGGCGGCTCGGATAAAAGAACTGCGAAGCTGCAACACTTCCAAGGTTTTCAGAAAAAAATCGTTTTAAATTTTTTAAACAAATTTTAAAAAACTATGTTTAAGCTTATAGATCCTTTCAAATAATGAAACAATTTTGCATTCTTAACGATTCTTTTAAACTCTTCTGAAGCTGCCCCAAAACACCAAACCTTCAAGAAAATCCAAGTTATAAAAAACAAAGCTAAGAAGTCGCGTAATTTTAGACTTTGCTAATATCAGAACTTTTGGCTGGGGCGGAGCTGCAATTAAGATAGCTAGTCACAAATAAAAATTTTTTAAAAAGATTAAGACTTTTATTGCGGCTAATTATTATCAGTTGGTTCAGGCTAGGCGTACGGTACAGTCATTTGCAAAAGCATAGGATTACCCTAAAATTTTTCCAGCTTTTCAAACTACGACAAGGTAAATCAGTTTTCCCTCAAAAAAGAAAGTTTTATTGGCAATCAAGCACAATTACACCAAATGACAAATATTCGAAGCTCTTCAGTATTACTTTTTATCTAAAAATAACCTGTTTTTTAGTATTTTGTGTGTCCACATTTCTCTCGCACTACTGCAGCAAGATGGCTGGGCATACTTTTTACTCGGGATGCACAGTACTTGGTGCTGATTTTTTTCATTCAGACTTCTTTTATTGCAGTTACAAGCTCTGTAGCACTTGATAGTTGTTTTCTTGCCACTTTTTTGTTATGTAACTCCACAAGATTTTAATGGGGTCCAAGTCTAGGCTGTTTTTAGACCAGTCAACTATCTAAACATTGCTTTTCCAAAGTTATTCCAAAACCACTTATGATTTATGACATGGTACATGAATATAGAGGTGTTATGCACCACCATGTGTACATTCAATTTTTCCTTCAGCAGTTGAACATATTTTCGGCCATTTGTTATGGTGCCTGGGGCAAGAAAATACAACCCAGCAGTCTCATGTTTGTTCGTGGCTCCCCTAAATCATCTGACTTGAGGGGTGTTTTACTGCACTGACGGTGTACCTCGTATTAAATCTTCGAGATTTTGGTCTTCAAACGTGCCTCTTTGGCACTGCAAACTGTTGAACCGCAGATTTTGTCATAGAATCAAGTTGTTCCTCATTTTCCACAGTCCAATAAAGAGGTTTATTCGCAAAAGATAATCTCTTCTTTTTCAAAGCAGATGTAAGACGTGGTTTTGCAGCTAACTTACAGGATTTAAAATGAACTCCTTCTTAAACGACTTGAAACCGATCTAATACAAATTTTTGTACCATTTTTTAGTAAATATGCACGTATTTTACGACAAGAACTAACGGAGGATTGCATGACAGCTCGTCAAATGACATGATTATCTCTTCGTGAAGTTTTACAGGGTCTACCAGTTTTTTTCGTATCATCATAAATTTCATGCTTCTTAAACTTTTCTATTGGCGATGGACTAAACTTTTGCTACTTTGTAGTCTTTTTGCTAACTGCTTTTCTGAGAGTCTTTCCATATGCAAACCCACTATCTAAGCAAGTTCAACAGCCAATAATAAAAGTTTTTTGCTCCTTTTTTTCTGCTTTTAAAAAGATTGAGAATATTGTTCTATCATACATTAATCTGCATTGCAATTGGTTGCAAATATACATTTGAAATTTTTGAAAGGCTTAGTAATTGCCTACATAGTAATATTGTGTTTTTCTCTGATGAAATAATGTCATTTGGACGATTTAATGATGGATTAGTTCACGCTTTGCCACAAAACGTCAGTGAGGTTGGGGTGGTCCTATACTTTTGCAAATGACTGTAATTCAAATAAAGTACAAACATTACCAAATGTTTATTCCTTAAACATGATCAAACAAGCTGCAGTAGTGTGTTTTGATAAAAAAAATTTATATACGTGTTGATTGTTAAGAAAGCGACACTAGATACCGGTATTTATGTTTAATATCTAAACATTTGCCACTGGATTATGCAAATTTTCACAAATGATAAAAGTGATTATTGTGCTTGAATGAATTTTTAATAAGTTTAAATCTTTAAACCAATACTTAAACCAAAAGTTTTTATCTGTAACAATATATAGCAAAATGTCATAGAATAAAACTATTTTACAAATAAGACTAAACCTAGGGTTGTAAGATAAAATATTTGTATAAATTTCATAATTTTAATCTTCATGTTTAGTAGATATTTTTATCTTAACTAGATAGTATCACATTAAAAATATATTAAAACTTATTAGGAAGAATCAGACTCAACGAACTCTTCATGTTGATTATGGAAAGCATATTTGTATGTAGCAACGTAGCCCATTTTTGTTTGCTGTACAAGAATGTTAGTTGTATATCACTTAATTGATAAGTGTTACTTTAACATTGTATTAAGTCTTAAAAAGCACTCAAGTTATTGAGTAATCAATGACAAAAAGTGTGGTTTGTGTAAGTTCCGCTAGGTTGCAAAATAAAGGTCATTTGACGTTTGCTTTTTAGCTTATTTGATTTTGCTGTTAAATTAGCAAGTTTTAATGCTGCAAAATTTAGACTTTGTCAGCTTTATTGAGTCATTGTCAAGTGTTTAAATTTGATTATATGTGAAAGTGTTGTCTTGAAGATGATGATATACAGCTGTAGGGCACTTTTCTTTAAAATTACATTGCGAATGAAGTGTGACAGCCATGTGTGCACAACAATTAACTTCACAAATCTATTTTAATTTTTTGTTTTTTTCAGTAATTTTATTTTTATTATGACGTAATATTCTTATGGCCAAGTAATAATTGCACATTCGGTAAAAAACCCACTTAATTTAATTTATTAAACTTGTTTTTTAGCTGTTTTAAGATTGTTTTAATTGGTTGTTTTATTAATTGTAACCATACACACGACGCAGGTATCAATTAGATTAAGAGCAAGTGACCTGCAGCGCCTTGGTCTTTCTCGATTATTCGGGTGTCACTTATCTTTTGATTACTTAATCTGGTTGCATCAAAATTCTCTGATTGGCTGTTTTTTGTTAAATGCAAACGACGACCGAAGCAAGCAAACGCAATATAATTCTTAATTTCGCCCTTCACGTAAATTCAATCTTATTCGGGAAAATTCCGCATCACATAACGTGATCTTATAAAAGCGTGAATTTTGTTTGCGTTTTATTCCAGCCTAGATTCCAGTTGAAATTCCAGTTCCAATTCCACAGTCCAGTCGAACTTTCAGTTGAGTTGATTGACAAGTATTGGAATTGTTTTGCGCCAGTGTTTGCGGAAATTAATTTTATAAAGAGAGAATTATTTTGTGTATCGGAAGAACTATTAAGTTGAGACGCGGGAATCGTTTTGAAGTTTAGTGAAGCGTGGAAGCCAAGTTTTTGTGAATCGATCAAGTTTTTTTTAATTCTTTAATATATTCTTTACATGATAAAAGTCTTTCAACAAAATCTATTACCCGTTTTAGCAAATTCAAATCGACAATTTTATTTGACTGATCAAATTATGATACATACATTTATTAATAAAATCGGTCAAAGTTCAATAGATCGAATATCTAATATAAAAACTAAAAATTAAAACAAACTAATTCATTACCAAAAAATTGATTTCGACCTACGTATATAAGTCATCATCAGTTTCTGTAAAAAATTAAAGTTTTTTTTAATTAAAAAAAATTTTTAAAACCCTACTCATGCTAATCGGGTCCTGACTCAAAGATACAAAGTGAAGTCTCAATAAAAAGCTACAAGGCAAGCAACACAACAGTTGACCTCATGTCAATCATGTAACGAAGATGAAAAACAGCACACTGTAAAACTTGTAGTGAAATCGAAACCGCAAACTCTCACAAAAATCGAAAGTGTTGATTGAAAAGATCAGGAAAGTCGCTGTAGTTTCCTCATAGTGTGTGCAGTTTGAACGGTAGCGAAAAAATAAATAGGTTTAAAGCTCAATCACAATTACAAGACAAAAAATTCTACTAATATTAATTTTAGCATTCAAATAATCAGTTCATTTATTTTCACACCAACTGAATAGAGTTTTATCCGGTTGCTCTACAAATATAACCAAAAAGCAATCTGTGATGTCAAGTTTAGTATTAAGCACGTCAAAAGGAAATTTATAAAAATGATTATGAAGGGAAGCTTGGTTGTTGTCATCCTTAACTTTAAATTTTTAATATATATTATTATTGTTGGCTAAAGTGTTAAATAAAACCGTTGTCTTTAAAAGATACATTGATAACATAATTTAACATTCATATGATTATTCTACAATAACCAAAATTAAAGAACTACTCCACGTCCAGTTTGATGATTTCAATTTGCCACTAGTTTTTAATAGTATTAACACCGAAAAAATTGATAATGAACTAGAATTTTTAGATGTGAAACCTAAAGGCCAAAGAATGTTTTATTGCTAAAAATTTTATAAAATAAACAGTCTCAATGTGCATGGGGCTTGTTATTAATTTATTTAAGCATTTATTCTCCAGAATTTCTTTGTACTTAATTGCATTTCACAACAACCATGGGCATCAAAGCATTTCAACCTAACTACCAGTATGCACATGCACTGAAAACTGTTGAATTATGATATTTAATAGTTAAACCTATTAAAATTAAAACTACTACCATCATCACAAGCATACCTAATTATATGTATTGAGAAAATAGCATCACAAGAAAAACAGAATTTTTGGGCAACGCCGTTAACCAACTTACTACAACTTTGATATGATCCATCAAATGAAGATAAAAATTGATTTCCAAAAATCTTACATTAAAAATCTTTCCAAAAATTACCTTGAGAGATCAATGAAAGCATTTGTAAGTCACTTTTCTCTCAAGTAAAATTTTTGGTTATATTTTTTTTTTAATAATTAGAGAATTTTGCCAATAAAATTTTTTAACGTATCTATCTTTACTAATAAACAATAAGCAAAATGCTGAAAACATTAGGAATACAAAAAAATAACTTTTACAATTCATAAAAATTATCAAAATTAATAGAAACAAGTTAAACAATATAATGTAAACCTCAAGATTTTATACTTATTATACTACGTTTGTAAAAGAAAATATCAAAATTCGTTTGTGCAATTTGTTCACGGCCCACTCCATATAAAAGTCGGCTGTAGTGCATTAAATAGTAAAAAGGTGGCAAACTATGATTAACGTTTATAACTTTCTGGAAAAAAGTTTGAAATTTTAAAAGATTAAAGAATTTATTTAATATAAAAAAAATAAATAAATAAATTAAAAATTCAAACATATTTTGCAAGCAAACAACTTTCAATTTACATAGGTTGTAATTGTTTCTTTCAAGAAGACTTACAAATTTTTGTTTCCAAATCTGTAACACCGCTTTTCAAATAATAAAATGATTATTCAAAAAAGAATGAATTGCTGGTTGTTCGCTAATAATTTTGAGATTATTTTTACCAGAATAAAGGTGAATATATTATAAGATTAATATTATCTACTGTAAAGTCATGTTAACTTACTAAGTTTGATTTTTGATTGTCAAAGCTGCTTGTTGAAGAAAACTGGGAAGTTGATATTCCACATAAGATTTATGTTTTGTTGTTTTTATATGTCCAAATCCAGTGACAAAAACTTGATGCACATGGTTTGTTCGAAGTAGAGCTTCGGCTAAGAAAAAAAGATTTGAAAGATAAAAATGCCTTTCTGTATTACACCAATACCTAAGATGAGATAGCACTCATGGCAGAGAGTTGTACAGGAGAGTGAAATTTTGGTTTAGTTAAATAAGAACTACGAGGACTAACATAAAGCGAAGGCTTCTCGATTTAATATATCATATTAGTAAATTGAATCACAGTAAAAAAAGAATAATAAAATTTTTTGTCATTGCAATATCTAACAAAGTTAACGACAAAATGTGTAAGGTTTTTGTGTTTGTGTAATGAAAAAGTGAGATTAACTTTTTTAGCTATAGGTCAGCAATGCATGGAGAGTATTAGTATTTTCTTTCAATAGATATTTAAATCAAGAATGAATGAAAAACGAATTGGTAGTCAATCAAACACTCAAGAACTTTTTAAATTTTTACTGATCTGATGTTTACTGCTACAATTTAAACTTGGAATTGTACTGTAGATCCTTGGTTAGAATTCTAAACTTCCAAAAGAGCTACTTAATGGAATTCTTGTCTCTCCCTGTTTGACCTTTCCCGATTACTGCCTTTATACAGTAGAAGGATAATTTGGCACCATTCCTCTAAATCATCAGCGGTTGTTTACTTGATTTACTTTCATACTTTTCCTTCACCAAATAGATGTTGAAAAGATAACTGATGATATCTATACTTTTCTATAAAACACTTCGAAAAAATACTAGATTTTTTAATTTTTTGCACAAGAAATTAAAATGTATAATAAAATCAAAGTATTTATAATCATAAATTGTTAATAAAATTCTGACAGCCGAAAAAAATCTGTTCTATCTGAATTTTAAAAACCCTAGATTATGATATGTCAACCCTTAATGTTTGAAATGAATTGCAATTAGTTTGAATTTTAAATATTTTGATTTAATGTTTTCATTTATTTCAGTTTATAAAAATTTACTTCTCTATAACAATTTTTACTCACTCTAGTTTTAATGTAATTAACTTTTACTGTTACAGTTGCAGCTGCTCATTTCTTAATAAATATGGAATTTTAAAAAAGCGCTGTTGTGCAACAGCGCTTACAGCCTTTGATAAAACCCATAAAAACTGAAACAGTCTTCTTTGCAAATATATTTACATAAATCAAACATTTCAGTGAAAGTCTTATAAGCATAAAAAGAGGGCTCCATGGAAAATTAACCCAATTTATTTAGCATTGCAAGAATTAGAACATTAAGCAAGTTATATTTAGATTAAAAATTTTCTACAGCCTGATTCACAGTGTTGCAGTTTTTAGAAAAGCAATCTAAAATTCTTAGTTATGGCAGTTCAACAATCTTGATAATGATGTTGTCTCTTAAGGTTTTTTTGTAGTCAAAAGAAGGCTTGTCACTGTACAGCTTGAGAATATAAGTGACAAGGAAATTTTTCTAGATTTGTAAATGGGTAGTGTCACTTGCGACTTTTCACTTCTAGGTAATTCATTTATAGCGAATTTATCACGGCAAACCGTCTTTCGTTCATGCTTTTATTCGTTATTGCAAAGTTTTCCGCAAATGCATTTTTGCATGTTGTATTTCGCTTGCTGCAGACTCGGCTTTTCTTCTCAAAATTTTTCTCCTGCTTAAATTCTTTATGCTACTTTCGACAAAGTATTACTATCCATTTATTTAGCAGTAAGGTATTTTCGTTATTTTATTGAAGGCCGACCTTTTACTATTTACACAGACCACGCACCTTTATGTCGTGCTATCACTTTGCAATCTAAAAACTCATCTCCACGACAACTTCGTCATCTCGATTTTATCGCGCCGTTCACCACCGATCTTCGTCACCTTCCAGGTTCCGATAACATTGTGGCCGACTGCCTTTCCAGACCAATATGTGCTATTTTCGAAGAACAATTGCCCATTGACTATGCTGCTATTGCCACAACGCAACAATACTATGACTCAATTCAATCCTTGATAACCGATTCAAATTTTTTGGAGTTATCGTATCAACCGATTCCTGGGTCCGACTTCGAGCTATTGGGCGATATTTCATGGGCCATTTTCAACCTATTATTTCCACTCCCTTTCGTAAGGATATTTTTGACCATTTCCACTCCCTAGCCCACCCCGGTCAGAAAGCCTCTCTTCGCCTAATCTTCTGTCGTTTCTTTTGGCCCGGCATGTAGAAAGACATTCAAAACTTCTGCAAAACCTATCTTTCTTGTCAACAATCCAAAATTCAGCGCTATACAATTTCACTCTAGGGTAATTTTTCTTTACCAACAGCAAAATTTCAACACATGCACGTTGATATTGTCGGCCCTTTGCCTGTCAGGTCCCAGCATTTTTATATTTTAACAATTTCTACCGCTACTCACGATAATTTGACGCCATCCCGTTAACACGGATCACTTTCCGTGCTTGCGTCGACGCTTTTATTTTACATTTCATATCTAGATACGGTTCCCCCAAAACAATCACCACCGATAGAGGCCGGCAATTGGCCTCTTATTTATGGCAATCTCTGGCAAAATTTTTGGAATCTCATTTATTTTATACCACCTCTCACGACCCTAAAGCCAACGGCCGCGTTGAACGATTTCATCGCGTCTTAAAAGCAGCTCTTAAAGTACAACTCAACCCAGGGGACTGGTACTCAAACCTCGGCTGGATCCTCCTCAGCCTACATATCTCTCTCACTGCTCTGCAGAAATTTTATATGGCTGTCCGCTCCGCCTCCCAGGTGAATTTTTCGAAGACCATAAACAGTCTCTTTCAGAAGACATATATGTTCAAAGTTTACGAACGTTGATAAATCAACTAACTGCAACCCCCATCCAAACGCGAAGAACACAGAAGACTTATGTAAGTAACGCCCTTTTCTCCGCTTCCCACGTTTTCATCTGAGAAGAAAAACACTGCTCGCTTCTTCAACATCCTTACAGAGGTCCTTTTCAGGTCAAAGAACTGCAGAGAAGTATTTTTTAATCGACATCAATGGCAAACTCGACTCCGTCTCTATCGACAGATTGAAACCAGCCAACGTAGTACTCACTCCAATGAATTAATTGCGCGGTCTCAACAATTTGCTCAGTCGAGCCAATTTTTGTAACCGACACTAACTACCCCATATTTCTCTTTCGCTAGTTTTTCTCCATTTTAATTCCCTTGTAATAGGTCTTTTTAATTTGACACTATGCTCCCGAAAACAAGCTTAGAGAGAAGCATTGTCCGATTCTTGATGAGCACATTTTTCTTTCTCATAAAACTTCTTGTTGAACATATTTTGTATTTTTTGTTGTGTTTTTTTGTTCTCGCCTGTACCTCCCAAAAACAGGCAACTTGAAACTCTCTTTTTAACCGCCTTTATTTTTTTTATCACGGATAGTTTGCTCCACAGTACACCCACAATTTTCTCGATCCTAGCTGCAAACTCCTTGCAGATAGCTTTCAAACTCAGACCTTAACCGTAATTGCCCTAATTATTTCTATTTTTATTGCTATTATTAACTTTTATTTTGTTATTTTCTTTACGCTTAAACCATAAGTTAAACTGGGCGCAATTAAGAAGCAACCCGCATTCTACCCTTTTTTTATTTTCACTTGTATTCGGACTGCGACGTTTCCGCCTCACCGCTATCTTCTACAGTACTTTACGCGCCGTCAAGTGGTCTAGCTACTACAACTATTGTTCATTATTTCTCTAATGCATACCATTGTCTTTTGCTTCAACAACATGTTTTTGTGTTGGAGAACTGTGCTTCTAGGGCCCGGGAGACCTTACCTTGGCACGATACCATTTTCGTTTATCATGTTTTTCCTCGAAATTTAATTTTTTACCTCGGCCTCTACTAGCTCGATTGACGTCACTACCACTTCCGCTGGCAGCTTTTGCTGCGCACAATCGCTCATCGCACTCATGACCAATCAACATTTATGGATACACCTAGCATTTACGACGTTGCAGTTTCACCCTTCAACAACGCCCAGAAAACCCTTAACTCTGAGGCTAATACCCCAGAGAAGTCATAATATTGTGCCGTTTTGCGTCTAAATAATAATGTGTTGCTTTTAAAGATCTTTGCTGCCGTCTGTTTGCTTTTTCAGATTCGTCGCTACTTTGTAAACCTTTTTTCGTTGATTTCCGATGGACCGATCAGCCTTCGTCTGCTCCGTCACCAAAAATCTGGGGGAAGATATGTAACGAACTTATCACCGAATATCGTCTTTCGTTCGTGCTTTTATTTGTTATTGCAAAGTTTTCCGCAAATGCATTTTTACATGTTGTATTTCGCTCGCTGCAGACTTGGCTTGCAGCGCCCTTCCGCTCGCTGCACAACGTTTATCTACTGTCATGACAACCGTCATGTGATAATTTCGCGTTTCTTAGTATTTTCTTTATGTACCGCCTTTCCGTTGTTCCCTCCCACCTAATCGTTTGCTGATCGCGCCATCAAGGCCATTTGTGTAATCATACTTAACACACAGTTCTCACGATGTAGCCTGATCACGTGGTTTTATTGGTAAATAAGCTCAGACGTCATAATAATAAAGATATAAAAATCATTACAATACATATACGCGATAGACCGATTCGTCGCTCAGATTAGATTAGAGACTGATATGAGCGACCTGTAAATTTGACTCGAGGATATTCTTGCAACTGATTTGAGCAAAAATTCAACTTTGATTCTAGTTCCAAAATTTAAATGTTGTTTTTTCCGTTTATTTGAAGTTGTGCCCCTTCTTAATAAAAAGGTGTCAAAGTTAGTTATGTACCAATAATCACTCACGATACACGTTTATTGCATTCGAAATTCTGGATTCCTTTGATGCATATAGAACACACTTAAGAACATGCCAGGACAATTTTTATCCAGCTTAAACAAGAACCTTTAGTTCTTTGGGAAGAATGTTGCAGGAAATAAGCGCATGCTTCAGGTGATCACAAAAACATTTTTTGAATGCTCCATGGGATCAATCTTCAATTTTAAGCTGGTTAAAAATAACCATCTTAGCGAGGTTATTTGCTGGTATCCAAATAATATGAGAAATCCAACGTCGCAATTGTTCAAAAATAATATCTTCCACTCTAGTAACGTGTATTGTTGTAATATTTTTGTCTCGGGAGCTCTGTGGCACCAAGAGAGACTGAGAATAAGCTGAAAGCATCAAGGCATCAAATGTAAAAAAATTCCAGCTTAATGATATGGATACAATGTGGTATCAAGCACTTATAACCGTGTAGCAGAGTAAAGATGGACAATAACCCTGTAAACGGAAATTTTGTTTCAAAAGGTAGAGTTAATGAAAACTTTTGTTTTTATAAGCGTATAACATTGAAGCAGCAGCCATAAAGGTGTTTGTTGACATCCAAAGGCGCCGGAAGCGGGGAGCAATTGCCCCTTCTGCTCTGCAATATTTTTGATTTGCGTTGGGAAAGAAAATGCCTTTTGAATTCGCAAGACAGAAGCATTTAGCTATACCTGTCACTACAATTATATAATTTTGACCAAAATTTAATCCCACATAGTTTGTATATATATACGTACGTATATTTAGACAATAAATCACCAAACGTTTTTTGAAAAGAGCCGCACAGCAAGTAACAGTAACTTCGTAAAGAAGCAAACTTTTGAAGAGGCATTTTTTTGTTTAAAAGATTGTCTCAACAAACGTAAGTTTTTGCGTAGAGGAAAAATTTTTTACTAAAAATTTAGTAAATACGAACACACTAAAAGAATTTTAAGGGAAAAATCTTGTTTAACTAATCAAGAAAGAGTGTATGCTACTCAAGAGAATTGGAATCAATCGATGTAACAAATTCAAACCGTTGAATGGATAATAAACTTTATTTTTTGACTGTTTGTTCAAATCAATATATACAGTTGGCATGTTCTACTCTTTTCTAAACTTTATATTTCTTATGCTACTTTATTCTCTTTTCGAATTGTATATATAAGTATATTTTGTTTTCTTTTCTTGTTTGTGTATTTGCGGTGCATCCAGAAAAGGTTTCCGGACCTGGTGAGGTTTCTTTTCGGGAGGTTTTCTTTACTCACCATGCTCAATTGAGCTAAATTCATAGTTAGCAATTAAGGGCGGTTTTGCCTCCCAATGATCTACATAACCGTTCCTGCACTGCATCTTTTATGTCTTTTTAAATATTAATGTTTAGTTAGAATTTAAGGTAACGCGGCCGTGCTTCTCATTTTTCTCTTTCTCAACTCTCTCTATATTTTCTGCATGTTTAACGTTCGTCGTTGTGTCACGTTTCCTTTTCATGCTTCATAGTACCTTGCATATTACTTAACAGTGTTACTAAGCATGAATAAAATATCATCTTTATCATCATCATTTCATTGTTTAATGCAAAGAGGGAAAAAAATTACATTAGAAGCGTTCAACCTTTTTGAGTCAAAAACTATTTTAGTTCATCAAAAATATTTACTAACCAAAAAAATTTTACACATGGAAAAATTATTTTGATAAAGGCAAATAGAATTGCAATCATTTTCAAAGTCGTCTGATTCTAAAGAAATTGTTAAAATGAAGATGCGAACCGAACTGAGTGTAAAGTAAACAAAAAAGGAAGCTAAAAAAGTTTCAGTATCTTTTCAAAGTAGATTATTGACCGGAAAAGTGAAAGGTGCAGTAGAATGACCTCAATCAAGAATAGCGAATCTGTTGTCGCTGTCACGAAGAGCGGATTGCGCGTTGTCAGGAGATGTGGCCAATGGCAGACTCGTGAAAAAGCCATGTTAAAAACCACTATAAGCTCTGCAGAAGCAAAAAGATTGTCGCAACTTCGAGAGGCAATAAGATTAGTTAGAGACTTGGAGATATGTTGTTTAATACGCTCTTGCAAGCGCTTGAAAATGCGACCAACAAACCAACTATCACAATGGCACACAAATAAGTAGATAACATTGTTTCAATGATGAGAAAGTAGTCTTTTATAGTTGCTGGCAAGAGCTGTCGGATCATAAAAATAACACATGGCTTGGCAATAAAGAAGCAGTGTTTGCTTGGGTGATAATTTGTTTTTTTGAATCTCGTCAAAACAGTTTTTGTTCAGGGAACGTGGAGGCACACTGAATATTTTTAACTTTGTCAATTGGCTTGCGATTTTGTTATTTAATTTTTGGTAAAAAGTAGAATTGGTTATGAGTTTCAAAAAGTCTCGATGATTAAAATAGTCAAATTTTTTTAATTCAGTTTATTTTTCAAGAAAATGATGATTGCTTTGTGAACTAAAGCACCTATACGATTAATTTTACGTCTTGGCTCAATCTTCAATTCTTTCCCCACCCGCCTCAATCTTCAATTTTTTCCATCCTTGCCTACAGCATCCTCATGAAAAAACTAAGTATATACTTCCTTTTTAAACGTTTTGTTAGAAAGGCAAAAATTCAAGTTAGTGACATCGGTACACGAAAAACGATAGGCTTACTTTCAGCAGCTAGTGAATACTCTAGAATTCTTTTAATTTTCAAAGATTTTTAAGCAATCAGAACTCTCTTTTTTACTTTATAACTTACTTTGGCTTCTTTTTCCTTTTTTTTATGATTTCTCCTCATGAGTGTCAGATAAAAAGCTTAAGAAATGATTTTAATTCTACTTGCTATTTTCAAATTCTGCAAACAAACTGCCTTTTTAATTTTATTTTAGCCTTCATTAGATTTTCTAGTAAAAATTTTCTGCAATACGCAAAAATTTGCGTTTGTTGCGAATGCTTTTTTAAATAAAAAAGTGCTGTTTCTTAAAAATTTGCTTCTCCCGCCAAGTAATTTTCCGCCGCCCCTGTTGATATCGCTGTTGATTCACCCATCAAAAGAAATAATGCTTGCTACTAGGTAACAAAAGATTTCACGATTTTTCAACAGTTCTGAATTAGATCATCTTTTTATTAACTTATAAATTTTTGGTAATAAGACTTAAAAAATTTCTAAAATACAAAAAAAAGAAAGAAAACTTTTGGTTTCAATTTGGATTTTTTTCAGAAGCTATTCAAGGTGCATCTTGTAAAAAAATCGCTAATGAGAAAAAATGTTAAAAAACTGATTTCAAAATCGCTTTGAGGCAGCAGTAACCGCTATAGTAAAAAAATCTTTCAAGATCAACATTGTAGAGCCCAAATGGATTGATTACATTAATTTTTTTTGATGGTTTGATTGCTTGAGCCTCTACGGACAAACGCTACAAATTTGCAACGTTTGAAAAATGTTTTAAACTTAACTATTGTTGTTTTTTTTTGCTCAAATGACAGTTGTTGCACTTTTGCAACATTAACTGAATAAAGTTTCAGAATCAGGGCGCTTTACAAGTTAATGGGAGGCGGCCTAGAATCCACTAAGCTTGTTGCGGACCGATTTAGAATCAACAGAATGGAAGATTATATTATATTCGACTATAGTTTAAAATCAAACATCAGCTCTACGAATTATTACGAAATACAATCGAGAGCGAAGCAAATGTGCAAGGTGAAGAATAAACATACATTCATGATTATATTCTACTAATTAACTAGAATTATACACAAATCAAGATACTTGCAAAAAACCTAATGAATGAATAATGCAAATGTAACGACCTATAATATTTGCTATATTACTTCATTTTGATGTACAGGCTTGATGTAGCCCGTAATTTCAACAAAGAATATGTAATTATTTAAGAATATGTAAAACTTCAAGTTTTTTTGGTCCTATATTTGTTTAGAATGGCTTACTTTTTGCAAACTTACTTAAATGAAATAATGAAATTATTGCATATAACTACCATGAATCCCGTACGAAAGGCCAGCATCAAACAACCATGAAATCCATACAGGATATTGGGCATTAAACCACCGTAAAATCCGTACTAGATATTGATATTAAAACATTGTCAAACCTGTACAGGAAGCCAATACCAAACCACCATAAAATTTATAAAAATATTGATATTAAACTACCATAAAATCCAAGCAAGATGTCGGCATTAACCATCACCAAAACCCTTACAGGATATTGCATCAAACCATTACGAAACTTGATGGGTAAGCTCATTTGGGGTTTCTACAGTGCCCACGGCCTAATTACTATAAGTCTCAAACAAGCTTCCCCTACAGGGCCACTGCAGTTGCGTGGACAAAATCTTTGCAGGCCTTGCATAGCATTGTTGGCCGGGTAAATGGTGAGAACTTGTCCCCATGTTTATAAAATTCAATTATAATTCCATTGTCGTTTTGAGTTTAAATAGCATAGACCAGTTCAGTAAACTGGGACAAATGTCTATGGTGTCAATTCGATAAATGCGGCTGACTTATTCAGCCAGCTAGGATTTTTCGGCTGGTAGGATTAAACATTACTTTGCTAACTTTCTGAAAAGCATGTAGTCCATCATTCCAGCGGTTCTTGATCTCTTGCTCATTGGAGTATTCGCTTGTTAATGAATAAACCAAGTTTTTAATGACTTGTTCGATATTTTTTAAAACTCCCCTCATTGGCTGGCTAAGTGGAACTGAGATGAGTTGTACAGGAGGGCAAAGTTTCAAGTGAATTTAAAGCCAAAATTCTGGCCCACGTAATGCTCTAAACTGAGTAGGCCTATTTTACTGATGTCACATTGACAAAAAATAGCATGTTAGTGAAACAGATGCCCTTCCTGTACCAACGATCCTGGAGTCGAAAGCTTGTTCAGAGTCAATAAATTTTACTCCAGATTTTTGTTCGGTTGGTCAACCACTATGAAAGGAAACCTTTCAATTAGATGAGAAATCTTTTTATTTTTGCTTACATTTGGGTCGCCGCAAAAAAGATTGAGAAGCATTGCTTTAGTGCAAAGCAGCCAAAAAAATTTAAAAAGTGTGAAACTTTTTTGAAGTGAAAGTTTTTGATTTTTTGTCGTAAGTTAGCTTTGAAAAAGTCTGTTCTTAAGTACTTTTTGCTCAACATTCATTACAAGGAATAATAGAAAAATGAGCTAGATATTTTGTTTATACGAACTGCAAGCATTGCAATTAGCCGTCTAATTTGATATTGGACGTAAAGAAGTAGAGGTATAATTTTGTTTTATTAAGTGAATTAAAGTCCAAAACAACCTATATTGTCAAAAAAAGGCTTATTTAATATATTGTGAAAGATGACTTGTGATCTTCGATAATATTGTGAAAGATAAACTGACCCAAATAAAAAGGTGCGGTATCAAAATCTAACAAAATGGAAGGCCGGTTTTTGACTATCCGTAAAGTCGACTAAAGATCAAAAAGTAAAAATTTTAAGTAAAAATTGGTTGCCAAAAAGTACCTTCAAAGCGTAAGAAAAATTTATAAAGCCATTACAAAAATTATTGGTCAAAGAAAAGCAATATAATTAATTGCAATAAGTTAATTAAAAATTTGGAAACAACTGTAATTTTTGCATTGTATTCTATTCACAAAAAGAAAAGAAAAAGCAAATATTTTTACTAACCAAACGGGAAATAGTAACATTATTTATATTCCGGTACTACAAGATTGGACTAGCTAAATAGTTTTGTAATGTCTATTCTTGTTGAGCTGCTGCAGGCAAAGCATTTTTTTTAACTTAAAAACATTTAAACTGGCGAGCCAATGCAAGCCTTTGCTTTTATTAAAATTTCAATTGCGTTATTTAAAAATTCTTTTGTTTTGACAAAAAAAATCGAGATTTATTTTTCTGCTTCAACTGCTTTTCGGAGTTTGATTGCTGGACAAACCAAATCTAACTAGATGTTTGGCGCCGCTGCGACAGAAAAATAAATCTTTTTCTGGAACGTTATGTAGCGGAAATATTAAAGCCGAGCGCATGACAAGCTTGAGTGAAGATGAAGCGAATATATAATAAAGTTTTTCTTTAAATTCTATTCTTACTTTCTCGCCAACATTGTTCTTCTTTTCTATTCAGATTAAATATATTTCTATTCGTTTTCGATTTCTTTGTAGTACAGTTGGTTGCTGAGCAAGGCAGACAAACAGGCTTGATGTATTCCTTAAAAGTCACAGCACCAAAGTTTTCAGGTCCACTCTCAACAAGCGGGCGCAAATAAGACTCTATTGAGTATTTCCAACCAATTTTGATCTACAGAAAGTAAGTTTACAAGCCTTCTTTCAAGTTTTTAATTACTCCAATCATCTTCGAATTACGGCTCGATTTAAATAGATATCATTTTCGAATTATGGCTCGATTTAAACAGCGTTGCCAACGATTAACCGATTAAATTAAGGATGTCCAAGCTGCGGCCCACTGCTTACTTAAATTTTTTAGTTATAGTTTTATAACTGTATATAATTCGATGCCACTGTTTTCATAGTAACGTATAGGGAAGCAAAGTAAACACGTCAGTTGATTGCTGCCTCGAGTGACGTCCAATGAACTGATCTATGAAAACTTTTGTCGGCGGAGCTTCTCATAAAGACACTTACCCCAAACATCATTTTTAGTATTCACATTGTTTTTTAATTAAATTAAAATTGATTGTGTTATTTCCAAACAAGTTTTACAATATCAACTGATAGTTGTTAATAACTTAAGTGGTAGTAAAGATATTAACTTGAGTCAATGTGGAATAATTTAGAATAAGATAACAGTAACAGCAGTAATGTTGCTAGTGATAAAAAAAGAAACATTTAAAGTAATAAAAAAGATTCAAACAGAATCAGGCATTTGTAGAGATTCTAGCTCCAATCTAGGAAATTAACATATGGTCAGGGTCCAGGGTTGCACCCACAGCCAAGGATAGTGTCTCTCCCAGTCAACAAAGCTCAGCTGGCTGGATGCCTAAAAGTATTGGTAGGTAGTCCGTTAAGCTGAGACGCAGGCATCCAGACAACACGCAAGTCGTCATAAAGGACACTGTCTATGAGGCGAGTACGAACGCTGCAACACCAAACTGGTGCGCAATACTCAGCTGTTGAGCAAATTAGAGATAGGGAAGCTAGGCGCAGTATTTTGTCACCAGCACCTCATCCTGAACCTACAAGTCGCCTCAGCAGCATGACGCGCGAAGTTGTTTTTTTGAGCAATGCCACAAGATGGTAACAGAACGTGAGCGATCTGTGCAGTTTTACTACAAAGCAAATAGGGCTTGGACAAAATGGTAAAAGTCTATTGCTGCGGTAAACATTTAGCTCACGTTGGGCGGGACTCTTGGTTGCTTAAATGAAACGCTCTCGTCAATGTTTTAGTGTAACTGAGCTTCAGTTTCCAAGTCTGAAGATACACTAAAAGTGTATTCATGTCTTAACTTGAAGTCCCCGCAAAAACCTTCCTGTTTTCAGAGCAGAGCAACAAATGCTAAATTATCTGCGAAGTAAACTTTCTGGAAATGGTGGAGGGGAGACGTAGACGTTCAATAGAGATTGAAAAGGAGGGAAGCCAAGACCAATCTCTAAGAAACACTGTTTTTTAGACGGCGCAGCTGCTTTGCTTGTTCTTACCTGTAGTAAGGGTGAAACGTCGGTACCGATGAGCTCCATGATCATTCTGACCATGCGCTTATCTAGCAGAAGTTTCAAGTAGCTTGCATGAAAGGCCACGGTGCCAGACACAGTGTCCATGTGCCGCAGCCATATTGACAAAAAATCCTTGATGTTTTCTGTTAATAGAATAACTTGTTTCACGGTTGACCTTCCGCGTCAAAGCCCAGCTTACTCTCTAGAGAGCAATGGATCAATAATTGGTTTGATGCGAGCGTAAATAACCTTTTCGAAGAATTTGAGGAGAAACAAAGCAGAGATATAGGTCAATAACTTTTTGGGTTCCCAACGAGCTTTGTCGGCTTGGAGTTGCGACTACAAGCGCTCTTTTCCAGATCTTAAAAATTTTAAGTCGGTGCAAGAAGAAAAGATTTCAATTAGCTAGGATTTCAAAGCATCTCCAGCATGGACATTTTTAATACTAATTACGCACTAACTTTGATTGTTTTATATTTCACTTAGATTCCTAATTAGTAATTAATTTTGAATTTATATTTTAATACTCCTTATTTGTTTATGGTAACTGTCACACTTCATAATAATTTTAATCATAACGATGTAATTTATCCCCGTTAAAAGTAATTCGTAGCTTTATTAAGAGAATAGTTGCGTCTCTTTGAGCGCTGCTGTCGTATTATCCGATTCGCTCTATTGCTCTATATATGCATCTTCTTTTCTCTTTTGCTCGACCGTATTGACGTAATATGTTTTCAAGCTTTACTACAGCTTGCATGTTGTAGAATGTTCTGGAGCATTCGAACGTAACGATCTCTCCAGGGAGTTCTGGCTAAGTCTCGAATTTACAAGCAAGTTTACGTCATGTGATCTTGTTTTCTATATAAAGCCGATGCGTAGCGATTATTAAGATAAGATGTGATTTGGAGACGACTCGAGTGGAAGTAATTGGTTGGGCACGGAAGGCCCGTTAGTTTTTGTATTGGTCATCAAGTGTTGAATTTATTTTGTGCCAGTGGTTGGCAGTTTTGTTTTACAGAGGTAGAATTATTTGTGTTGATTGAGTCGAGTTATAGTGTTGATTTCGCTTTGCAGATTGGCAAAGCGCGGAATAGAAGTTTGGTCGGACGTAATTTTTGTAATACATTCTTCCTTATTAGAGACGGTAGTTTCTGTTTGTTGTGAAGAAGAGTCTTCAACGAAACCAATCCGAGCTTTCGTTAAACCAACTGTATAAAGCGTCAGGCTCATAGCAAGACTACTTCTTGAGCTGGAATAAAATAAAATTTAGAAACAGCTTTGTTTCAACGCAGGTATTCGGGTTACCTAGCTCAACTGGTCCTTTGGGATTCCCGAACAAAGACTGTGATAGTAACTAATACTAAAAAGAAAAAACTTTATTTATACTTAATTTTGCGGCCCGCTAAATGTGCTTGATTTATAATTTGACTCACTATGAAAAAGGTTGGACATCCCTGGACTAAACATTCTTTTGCCATTAAGTAGCTCGTGGTCAAAGCAAATATTGCGGAAATGTTTTTTGTTTAGTTTGGTCAGGTCTTTAACGTTATATTTAATTTTATGGATGTTTTTGGGTTAGAAATTTACAGTTACGGTAACATTATTGTTCTTGTTTAAGAACAATTTTTAGCTAATCCTTAGCTAAATGTTTGTAAGTTAATACTTTTTTGGAAAAATTTTAAATATAAATATAATAAAAAAACTTTTTTTTTGTTTTGTGCTTTTAAGTTTCAATTATATACATTATGATTTTTTTTTAATAAATAAAGATGATAATAAAAATAATAATAGCATGCTGATTCAAAAGTATAAAATAAGTATTGATCATTACAAAAAATTTTTCAAATCGTTAGTTGAATATTTTCTCAACGAAACAATTCAAATTATATTTTTTCTATGGTAAAATTTGGAATATTAGACAAAAAAGCGAATAATTCTACACTATTTAAAACTTTTTTACGGCTATTTTTAAAGAGAAAAAAGTAAAGCAGCTCCAGAAAAAAAGCAACAAAAATAAAGCTTTTCTAAAAATTTAGCAAGGCGAAAATAAGTTTATGTTTTTACCACATGTTTAAACAATGCAAAACTAGTAAGTTTACAAAAGCTAAATCTAAGACAAGGGTTTTAAATCCGGGAAATTTCCCATTAGGGGGTGAATTTTGTATTTTTAAGGGAGAATTTGTTTTTAATGTAATTGAACATTTTATATATCAGGGGTGGCCAACCCACGGCTCGCGAGCCGCATGCGGCTCTTTGCCCAGTTTCATGCGGCTCTTTTTACAAGTCCTGGTTCGTGTACTAGTAGCCTAATTATCTAGTCATGTTGAGTTTCGCAACGCACAAAGTGCATTGTTACATATTTCTTTTTTCTCTTTCTCGAGAAAATCAGTAGCCTAATTCTGTATTAGTATTATTATATTTAAGTTGTATTAGGTTTTATTGGTATATTTAACCCTTTCACTGTCCAGGGGATTTTCCTAAGAATTACTCTTACGCCCAAAATACTTTTTAAACTTACAGTTAAAGTTAGATCCTGAAATTTAGCCAGTTTATAATTGTGACAATATAATGTGTATTGCATCACAAAACAGACGTGCATCACAAGTGATGCGCGCTACATTTTTGTAAAAATTTTTTCGTGACACTTTCTGTGTATCACATATGATGCACGTATTTTCACATGCTTTTTGCCGCTTTTTTATATACACTTCTTTTTTGTGCAGCTTACTTGTAAAAACTTATTAATTTTGTAGTGACGAAAACTTAAATGCATACTGCTAGATTTTACGGAAAACGTGATGGAGATGTTGATGACGTTGATAATAAATCAAACAGTGACAAAAATGATATTTCAATGGATGCTGAAAGTGACGACGAATTTCAACCAACAGACAGTGATACATCCACAAGTGAATTTTCGACATCAGAATCCGATTCTGACGACTCCAATCCTGTACCCTCCACCCACACAAACATACAACAGCCGCAAAGACAGAATCCTGCAGATTGGAAAGAAGACGTTTCAGCAAAAGCTCAAATTGTGTTTTCTGGTAGAAGTGGACTAAGTAAAACTATTGTGCATGACGACAATAGTGATGTTGCACCAAGAGAAGTATTCCTTCAATTCTTTGATGATTCCGTCCTTGAACTAATGGTGATAGAAACAAATAGGCACGCACAACAACACGTACAAAGTCACCAACTTCGTCGTACATCAAGAATGGCAAGATGGACTGATACCACAAAGGAAGAAAAAAAATATTTCTGGGGCTTATTCTGCTCACAAGCCTCATACAATACCCGACCATAGAATATTATTGGAAAAAAGATCCACTTTATTACCATCCCTTGTTTCACCAAGTTGGCATAAGCTACAACAGATTTGCCCTCCTGCTGAGAAATTTGCACGTAGCAAATAATCTCGACGCTCAACAAGATGATCGAATGCATAAAGTTGCACAGTTCTTACAGATGCTCGTTTTAAATATTCAGTCGGCTTATGTGCCAGCAGGTGAAATATTAGTGGATGAAACTATGATCTCTCACAGAGGTAGACTTTCATTTCGCCAATATAATCCTGGAAAGGCTCATAAATATGGCATTAAACTATTCAAGCTTGCAGAAATGACAGGATATGTGTGGAATATATTAATATACAGTTGCGGAAAAGGAAAAGAAAACGTTATAGCTGGTTTGGACCACCCTGGCTCAATTGTTGTCACTTTGACAGAACCTCTGCTCAATGAAGAAAGACTGTTAGTGGCAGATAACTGGTACTGCAGTATTCCATTTGCTAACTATTTGAGAGAAAGAAATACAGAGTATTGTGGTACAATGAGTCCAACCGAAAGGGAATTCTAAGGGTTGTGAAAGATGGTAATTTGAACAAGGGCGACATCAAAGCAGCAGTGAACAACGACGGAATAAGAGTGATGAATTACAAGGATAAAAAAACGTGTACATGATATCAACCTTCCATGGCCCCAACATGAGAGATACTGGTAAAAGGAACCGATCAGAAAATGCCATTTCACAACCCCAAGTAATTTTGGACTACAACAGAGCGAAGGGTGGCATTGACTTTTCCGATCAAATGATCGCAAATTATAGTCCTGCACGCAAAAGTGTCAAATGTATAAAAAAGTTATTTTTGAGTGCATTGGCATAGCGGTACAGAACAGCTTTGTTCTGTACAGGATGTTTTATTGCTCACTACCCACGTGCTCGCTGAAAGCTTTGTAAAATCAATATCAATCTCTCGGCTTCAAGTTGAACAAAGGACAACAAGTGTCGGACCAAGATCTAAAAGAAAATCCCATGCTCTATGCCAAATCCCCAGAATATCAGATGGAAAAATCTCCAGTAAGAGATGCCATGGCTGTTATGAAAAAATTACCAAAAGCTCTGACCGAAAACAAGCAGTAGCTAAAGCAAAACAAGTCTCCACAGAATGCTTGGGTGCAAAAAGCCCTTCTGATTGCAATGTTTTAACGATTTACATGAGAAACATTGATGTAGACCCTTTTGTGGGCATGCATTATTTCATAAATGGCCTAGATGGTAAGTGCTTTCACGCAGCTGGGCCGTAAGTAAGTCTGTTCATTGATTCTAAAAATGACAGACCGAAACCGAACCTACCAAAACCGAACGGTATCCACCCATTCCGATGTTCAGTGTGGGTCTGCTAATCGGCAAACGTCCTTTTCAGGAGGGGCAATTTTAAGATAAAACTGCCCTTTTCAGGGCACATTGCCAACAAGTTCCGAAGACCCACTATTCTTCAGCTGAACATCGAAGGCCTCACTGCAAGCAAGATGAACGTTTTTCATCACCTCGCTATGAAGTCTGAGGCACTCGTCATCCTACTGCAGGAGACCCACTGCACTGATGCAGAGAAGTTGGTACTTCCAGAATACCAACTAACTGGGTCTTCTTTAAACAGGAAGCATGGCCTTGCCACGTTTGTCCACGAGCGACTGAGATACATGCTTTTGGACCAATCTCCACCGACATCGGAGATCGAGTAGTTGTGTGTGGACGTTGATGGGTATAAAATAGTCAACGTCTACAAACCACCGCCAACGCGATTGCGAACCTTGGATCTCCCAGTGTATCCTCACCCCTGTCTTTACGCTGGCGATTTTAACTGTCGTCATGCTGACTGGGGTTACGATGACAACAGTCCGGACAGTGAGTGCTTGGCTGGATGGGCAAGTGTTAATTGTCTTGCCCTCCTATATAATGCCAAGGACGCTGCCAGTTTTTATTCCGGCCGCTGGAACACTGGCACCAATCCAGATCTAGCTTTCGCTAGCGTAGGTCCAAACAGTCGCTTACCGAATAGACGTGTGCTTGAAAAGTTCCGCAGGTCACAACACCGACTTGCGCTTATTATACCACCAAGGTTTGCTATGGCAGTGCCAAGCATGCCTGTTAAGCGATGGAACTTCCGCAAGGCCAAATGGAGTCACTACATTGCTTTGACGAATAAATTCGCAAAGACTTTGTTGCCGCCTGATTCACTTGATGTGGATGCGGCTTACCAGGACTTCTGTAACACCATTAAGAAAGCAGCCAAAAAGACTATCCCACGCGGGTATCGAAATAACTATGTTCGTGTTGGGATGCAGAGTGTGAATCCCTCTATAAAACCTTTCTGCAGTCTCCTCAGAGAGACGACTCAAGTTTGGCTGCTACAGCTCTGCTTGCCAAGCTTGACAGAAAGCGGAGGGATCGATGGTCCGAAGCAGTTCGGAGCATTGATTTCTCACACTCTAGTCGAAAAGCGTGGAGTATTTTGAACAACCTTACTGGTAGGTCACGACATTCTCCTCGTCACTGTCCCGTTTCAGCCGATGCTACTGCATCCAGCTGGTTAGAAATGGGAAATACGAGGCTGTTGATCGCAAGTCATCTCGACTTGTCTTTCAAGAAGTGTCTGACCTTTGGAGGGCCACAACACCAGACGCAGTAAATATCTCTGACAATTTTTCACAGAGAGAATTTGCTGCTGCCCTTCAGCACTTAAAACCAGGTAAAGCTCCGGGACCTGATTCCATCTGCCCCGAGCTTATACTCCATGCCGGAGCTGCTTTGAAGTCCTGGTTACGTGACTTCCTTTCTTACTGTTTGTGCCGACTCAAAATTCCCAAGATCTGGAGAAGAGCGCTTGTGGTCGCGATCCCAAAACCAGGAAAGCCCGTGGGGGACCCAAAGAGTTATCGACCGATATCTCTGCTATGTGTCCCCTACAAGATCCTCGAGAGGCTTATCTACGCCCGCGTTGAACCATTAATCGATCCACTGCTCCCTAAAGAGCAGGCTGGGTTCCGACGCGGGAAGTCAACCGTAGATCAAGTTGTTCTGCTAACCCAGAACATCGAGGATTCTTTTGAGGCTAAAAAGAAGGCCGGTGCCGTATCTATCGATCTGACAGCTGCTTATGACACTGTCTGGCACCGTGGCCTTACCTGCAAGCTGCTGAGACTACTTCCGGATAAGCACATGGTCAAAATGATCATGGAGCTTGTCCGAAATCGAAGTTTCACCCTCACCACCGGTGACAGCAAGCAAAGCAGGCTACGCCGTCTTAGAAACGGCGTTCTTCAGGGATCGGTCTTGGCTCCCCTCCTATTTAACATCTATACGTACAATCTTCCTTCCATGATTTCTAGAAAGTTTGCTTATGCTGATGATTTAGCATTTTTGCACTCTTCTGGAAACTGGAAGGACTTGGAGGGGACTTTAAGCCAAGACATGTCTACACTTTCAACGTATCTCCAGAGTTGGAGATTGAAGCTCAGTCACACTAAGACGGTGACGGCAGCCTTTCACTTAAATAACCGAGAGGTCAAACGTGAGCTAAAGGTCTACAGCAACGATAGACTTTTACCGTTTTGTCCAACCCCTACTTACCTTGGGGTAAAACTGGACAGATCGCTCACGTTTCGTCACCATTTAGTGGCATTGCGCAAAAAACTATCCTCGCGCGTCACACTGCTGAGGCGATTCGTGGGCTCGGGATGGGGTACTGGTGCTAAAACACTACGCATAGCCACCTTGTCTCTAGTCTACTCAACAGCTAAGTACTGTGCGCCAGTCTGGTGTCGCAGTGCTTACACTCGTCTCATTGACAGTGTCTTGAGTGACGCCTTGCGCATAGTTACTGGATTCCTGCGTCCCACTCCAACGGACCACCTACCTGTACTTTCAGGCATCCAGCCAGCTGAGCTTCGCCGACTGGGAGCGACACTCTCCTTGGCTTACTGTGGATCTATGGACCCCGATCATATCTTGCATGGTCTTTTAAGTTGGTTTTCAGATACTTGCCAAGTGAGACTAAGATCCAGACGCCCGTTTGTGCCAGGTGCGCGGAATCTCTTGGACAATCTTGCCAGACTTGGCATCCGCGCCTCTGAATGGACGAATCACAAATGGAAAACGGAGTACTGTGAAAGTGCTTCCAGGCTCTGTGCTTTTGTGCCCGAGACCGGTGCCAGGCCTGTTGGGATGGGCTTACCCCGAGCAGCTTGGGTTAAGCTCAACCGCCTGCGGACTGTTGTTGGGCGATTCCATTCGTCCATGCACAAATGGGGTCTCGCTCCTTCACCGAATTGCGAGTGTGGCGCCTCTGAGCAAACCGAAGACCATGTACTAACAGCGTGCCCTATACATCGGACACCACATGGAGCACGCGGTCTGACGGCTTTGGATCACGAAACTCGATGCTGGCTTAATGACATCGCTGCCAGCATCTGATCCAGGCAGTACAGCAGTCTGGGGTAGTAAAAGGATAAACCCTCGGCCCCAGTCCTGTTTGTGTCTGACCTGGAGTGGATACCCTTCAAACGACGACGACGACGACGATTTCATAAATTGGATGTTGGTCTGATATTTTGAATAGGAAAATTCGTTTGTATGTTCTTTTTTCTCATGATTGTGTGTGCCAATGTGGAGCATGAGTTTTGTGCAGTGCATGGAAATATGGTAAAGTGCACATGCTTGAGACGTTCTGAGCAATAAAATTCATCTCTATGACAAGTTCGAAGATTTTCTGTGTGGTTAAAAAACATAACTTTTGTGCATCAAATGTGATGCACGGACGTCAGAGCAGTATCATATGTGATGCATGGGACAGCGAAAGGGTTAAGTTTATTAGTATATTTTTAGGTTGTATTGGCATATTTAAGTGCATTAGTATATTTTTAGGTTGCATTAGTATATTTAAGTGTATTATTATAAATTTTTAAATTGTATTAGTATATTTAAATAATAATTTGTGTCATGTTTGCTCCATAATGGCAAAAAACAAATGCACAGCAAAGCGAAAATATGAGGATGAACACAACACCCTTTTGACAGAGTGAGACAGCTTATATTTTTTTGTTGAACGTAACGGTAAGCCATTTTGCCTTTCATGTCAGGCGTCATTAGCGCATTTTAAAGTTTCAAATCTTCAGCGCCACTTCAGTTCACTCCATGCTAACATCAACCGTGAATTTCCGAAGGGGAATGAGCTTCGCAAAAACAAATTGATCACTTTGAAAAGTAAGGGAGAAAAGCAGTTTTTTCAAAAATTTATGAAGCACTCAGAGACTGTAACGTTTGCATCCAGTGGTGGATATTCAAATTCAGAGGCCCGAGGCAAGGATTTCCAAAAAATTTATGTTCTCTAAAAATGAAAAAGAGCTTTGATCTCGTCTTTCACTTTTTTCTCCCAGAATTATGATAATCTCTAAAAAAAAAGTCTTCACTTCGATTTCATCTCTGATTTCGCTATTTTTCTCTCAAAATCATAGTGATCTCTAAAAAAAAAAAAAAAAAAGAAAAAAAAAATGTCTTCATCTTAAATCGATCTTGTATTTCCCACTTTTCGTCCCAACTTCATAATAATCTCTAAAAAACATCTGCAGCAAAATAAAACTATATGTGCTATTTTCGAGGGGGGCCCCAAAAAAATGGGGAGCCTGAGGCAACTGACTCTTTCGCCTCACCCAATATCCACCACTGCTTACATCGTATCATATAGCTTGGAACATTGCATGAGCCAAAAAGCCATACAATGACGGGGAATTTGTTAAAAAATGCCTCTGTGACGTTGTTGAAATCTTGTCTCCAGAAAACAACAAACTGAAAAGAATGATATCAGATGTCCAACTGTCGCGCCACACTGTTGAACGCAGAATATCGGACATTAACATGGCCATTGAATCACAGTTGCACGCTGACTTTCAAGCCTGCGAGTATTTTAGTATCGCATTAGATGAGAGTTCTGACATGCAAGACAAGCCTCAATTGAAAGTATTTAACGGTCTATTTCAAACGATTGTTTGATCAAAGAACTCCTTAATATTATGCCATTAAAAGACAGAACCCATGGCATAGATGTGAAAGAAGCAAGGATGGCTGCAATCGCGAAAGCAAATCTGCCCATAGCAAAAGTAACTGTAATAATCGCGGATGTAGCGCCAGCCATGATCGGATCTGTGAACGGACTTGTGGGGCTATGCAAAGCTGACCAAATATTTCCCAAGTTTTGAAATTTTAACTGCATCATTCACAGGGAGCAACTCGTGTCTAAATCATTGAAGTTGGACAACATCATGAAGACTGTAATGGAAATCGTCAACTACATCCGCACACATGCGCTTAACCACCGGCAATTCAAGAATCTCATCGATGAGCTGAACCGAGGGCTTCCAGGTGACCTGCCGCTGCACTGCACCGTAAGGTGGCTGTCAAAAAGCCAGGTACTTTTTTGTTTTTTTAAGCTTTTAGATGCCGTGAAACTGTTCTTGAAAGAGAAGAATCAAAACTATCTGGAGCTCTCGGACCTCAAGTGGATTATGGATCTGGCCTTTTTGGTCGACATGCTGTGTCACTTGAATACATTGAACCTGAATTTGCAGGGTAAATTGAAAATACTGCCCGACCTGGTGCAAAGTGTGTCTGCGTTTGCCAACAAACTTAAGCTGTTTAAAGCGCATATTCGAAGGGGAGATTTAACGCATTTTCCCACTTTGCTTAAAGCCAGCGGGCAAGTCACTATCGCCATCCTGAATAAGCAAAAAGCCACCTATGCAACGCTTCTTGAAACCCTGAAAGAAAGCTTTTTGTCGCGGTTACGTGATCTACAACTGAAAAGGCTTCTGATTACGTTCCTCGTCGACCCATTTAATTCCAAGACGGACCGTTTAAAAGCCCCCTCTAGTCTCAGATGAGGCTGCGACTGAGTTGGAGATGATCGATCTTTGTGAGGAGGACAAACTGAAGCCTGCTTTAAGAGAAGAAACTATTGCGTTATGGAAAAGAGTGCTAATGGAAAAATACCCCAATGTTAAGCGGGTTGCGCTCAAGATACTGTCAATGTTTGGGTCAACATACGTCTGCGAGTCTGTGTTTTCATCCCTAAAATACGTAAAATCAAAGCATCGATCTGTAGTGACTGACACCCGTGTGAAAGAATTGCTTCGAGTGGCAACAACGGAATACAAGCCCGATTTGAAGAAGATTGCTCAATACGAGGAATGCCAGAAGTCCCACTACGTAACATGCATAACAATAAATGGCTGACAAACTTCTGTTATCATCATGTTGGTGTGTGATATTTGCAATATATGTAGCTGAGCAAAGGTATGTGCGTGAGTAAGTAAGAGGTGGGGTAATTTTCTTGTATGCCCTTGTGTATGATATGGCTCTTTGCTGTAACACATTAAGAAATGTGGCTCTTCGTCTCAAACTGGCTGGCCACCCCTGTTATATATCAACTGTAATACTCTATAGATTATTTTTATAAAGAACATTTCAAAACTTTGATTTATTTTGATAACTTTTTTTAGAGATCACTTTGTTTTAGGGATAAAAATCGAGAAATCAGAGACAGATTCTAAGTGAAGAACTTTTTGAAAGGGTTTTCTCCCGGGCCGTAACTTTGTCAGATGGGGTCCTGGTGCAAACATCTATTATGGGGCCCCCATTTTTTTCTATACTTAATATTCAATTGAGCTACTTTTCTCAGCACAGAAATCATTGACGACTCCACGTTATAAAAAGATTTTTTAATTGGAATAATGAGTTAAAAAAGCATTGAGCTGAACAGGTAAAAGGAGCTCAAGCTAAGTTTACTGTGCCAGCAAATAAAAGGTTATAATTGGAATAAAATTTCACCAAGGTTGCACAGTTCAACATATTTTTTTGATTGCAGTGTAGTCAAATCGAAATAATGGCATAGCAAGGATTTTGTGGCGGGCAGGTTGCAACAATAATTTTTTGTTTGTTTAATAAAAGTTTAATCAAATAAACGTCGCAAACCAAAATCGTATTATAACGACAAAAACAATTTTGTGCAACCTTTTGAGGCAAGGTGCTTTGTGGTACTATTAACAATATTTTAGCAAAATGGAGATGTGCTATGCAATGCGGATAAATTGTTTACCCAAAAAGAATTAACGTACAGTACACTGACATCACCACAAAAGACACCAATTAATAAAACACAATACGTTGAGGCCAATTAAGTAGGATACCGTAATTTACTTGGGGGTGGTTGGAAACTTAAAATTTTTCGGTCTTGCTTTTGCACTAGCGAACTGCTGAATAATTTTTTTAAAATCAAAATCTTTGGCTCGTTCATTTTCTACCGATAGCAGAGCCAAACCGCTAAGTCTCTTTTGGGACATGAAGCTTCGAAAAAAGTTTTTGATCAGTTTGAGTTAAAAAACAACCTCTCTCCCGTAGCAACTGTTACAGATATTGTCATATACATCATGTATGCCGTACGAACGTCAGGATAAGTTGTGGCAAGTAATGCATTTTCAACAACAAAAAAGAAGCCATTTCTTTAGCAGATTTTAGATGGACAATCTTTTCTCCAAACAACGTTTTGATGGAGAGCATTTGGCTAGGAAACAACAGAGAGACGTTATTAATAAATGTTTTAAAAAAATTTTTTGCTTCAACCTCAAGATCCAGATGAAAAGCATTTGATATTAAACTTGATATTACGTCACCATTGATTTCATTCCTTTAAAGCGATTAATTAGTTGGCAAGAAAGTATATCCATCATTGGAAGAAATACTGTTACGCAAAATGACTTCTTAGGATTGCTTAACGTTATTCCTTCGGATATTTTATCAAAGTAGGCTTTTTTCTTTGCTCTTTTGTTTAAAAACTGTCTAGGAAAACCCTATGTAAAAGCAATAGTGGAAGCTTTGTTTAGTACTGCGTCAAAACTCCTTGCCTTTAGCATCAGTTTGCAGAAGTTTATGAGCAGAAATTAAGTCAATTGTTTTAGACTGCATAGCTTTAGAAGAAATGTTGACTATCTGCAAAATCTTGCATTGCACAACTAGCATGCATACAAAGTCAAAGTTTTCTATCTGTTTTTTTATTGCCATAGTCTTATCGCTTTCCTTTGGCTTCGTGCTGGTAAGCATTTCATAACGTTACAAAATCTTTTTTTCAAACCATAAACAGCATCATATTGAACAGACGACCGAGTTGGATTTAACGCTTTTAATGTAGGATTAGAGCAATAACGATCATGGACATTCTGAAGCTTTTGCCATCGCACAATACCATGTCCGAAAAAATTATATAGGCTGCCAACTCAATGGTGTCGTAAAATTGACGGGTCTCAGTCACGGCTTTCATGGCATCTTTTCACACCAAATTTAAATTGTGCGAAGCACAATGCACGTAATAAGCATGTGGAGCCACATCTTGAATTTTCTTATGCAAGCCGGAGTACTTCCCGCTCATCACTGCAGCGCCATCATATCCTTATCCTCGGTAGTTTTTTATGTCAAGTCCCTCCTGTTGAATGAAATTCGTTATCAGTTTGTGCAATCCAATAGCAGATGAATCCTTAACTTCGATAAATGAGGTAAATGCTTCGACCACTTTCAGTTCTAATGGCGTTTCATCATCGTAATAATTGATTTTGACGTAACGAAATATTTCACTTAACTGGTCTTTTTTGCTGACATCTTGAGTGGTATCAAGAGTAATAGCAAAAAAAGGAGCGTTTTGTAGTTTGCTTTTTATATCACGGAGGACTTCTTCAGCTACAACTGATATTAGTTCATTTTGTATCAAAGGACTTAAATATTTTGGAAAACATTTAGTTAGTTGTAAAAGTTTGTCTAAAACAGTGTCATATTCGGCAAGAAGCTGTGTGATAGAGAAAAAATTGCCCTTGTTATCCTTCGAAAGTTCTTCACTGGATCCGCGAAAAAGTAAGTTGCACTTTGCTAACATCAACGTAACATTCACTAGTCTTTCCAAAACATTTTGCCAAAAGTTTGTTTTTCCAGCAAAGATTCGTGCAACGCTTCTTCTATTGTTCCCCTGTTTCTCCATTGCTCATATATGACACACGCCTCCACATGATGTGTGGAGCTATCATGGCTTCAAATTGGCTGCAATAAATGCCTCCAGTCATTTAAACCTGTTGTACCCCAAGGGTTTTGAAGTGCGTAAAAAGTCCCTGGAGGGACATTTACATGAGAAAATAACCAGCAGGGCTGGCAGTAAACATGGCCCATGTTTGATGAATAACATAATCAATATCTCGTAGTCTTAGACCTGATTGTGTTACAAAAGGGTTATAATTTGTTGAAAACAAATGACCGCTTTGGAGCTTTAGGGAAAGGTCCTTCAGGTAGTTTGGGACCTACTGCAATAATTGCTTTCTTGATCTATGAGTTCACAATAATGTGGGAAAGTCGTCATTCTTGCTTGCATCTGGTCTGCTTTTAATATTTTCGGAATTTTCTTTAGTATTGTTGAAACTGTTAACGTCAACAAGTTGGGGAGTAGAGCCTGTCTCACGAATATGACGTCTTGCTCATCCACTTTGGATATTTCTGGTCGTGTTAGTCACCAACTCAGTCGCTGACAATTTCTGGCTGCCTCAGTTATTTTTCTTCCTTCGCTTGTCTCTTTTGTGCTCCGCTTTGATAATTTCTTTTCATATTAAATTGCAGTCAACTAGAGTTTTACAATGTTGTTACTCAAAACCTAAAAAGTTTAATAAAATTTAGACAACGGTTAGAAAAGTTTAATGTAACAAACTCTCTTTGTTATTGTCACAAACTTTATTTGGGAATCCTAAAGGATCAGTTGAACAAGGTAACCCGAATATCTGCGCTGAAACAAACTGTGTCTAAATTTTACTTTATTCCGATTTAAGAAGTAGTTTGCTATGATCCTGAAGCTTTTATACAGTTGGCTTATACCAAGCTCGGATTGATTCGTTGAAGACTCTTCTCCACAAACAAACAGAGACACTGTCTCTAATAAGAACGAATGTATTGCAAAATTCTAAATCACAATCGACGAAAATCCTCTTCCACGCCCTGCCAAACTGCAAAGCGAAATCGGCGCTACAACTTAATTCGATTAACACAAATAATTCTGCCTCCGTGGAACAAAACTCCAAAACACTGGCGCAAAATAAATTCAACACTCGTCAACCGATACAAAATCACACTCTGCCCACAGTTTCTCTCAAATGTTTCTTCACTCACGCGCCCAAACTCTACTTTCTCTCAAAACGACTCTACTTCGACTGACACTTTTTTGCTCTCTCTAGCCGCGAACGAGCGAATATATATACACTGTACGAGGGCTGTTTGAAAAGTAACGGGACTGTGTAAATAATTATTTTATTTGAAATGCCACGTAAAAATTACAACTTGTCCCCTTCAAAGTAATCTCCTTAAGCTCGAATGCACTTTTCTAATCTCTGTTGCCATGCTTCTATGCACTTCTGGAAAGATTCCATTGGGATCGCTCGTAGTTCCTTCGTTACGGCTGTTGTTATGGCTTTTGAGTCTTGAAAACGGGTTCCTTTAATGACTCCCTTGAGCTTAGGAAACAAGAAAAAATCAGAGGGAGCCAGATCTGGCGAGTAGGGTGGTTGATCCAGCACGGCAATGTTATTTTCTGCAAGAAATTGTCGTATGCTTAAGGCATTGTGAGCAGGACATTGTCATGATGAAGCAGCCATGACTTTGTCTCCCACAATTCTCTTCTTTTCTCCCTTACCGAACGCATCAAACGTCGCAAGATGTTTTTGTAAACATTCTGGTTAATGGTTTGGCCCTGTGGCAAGAATTCTAGATGAACAATTCCATGAACATCAAAGAAAACAATCAGCATTACTTTAATTTTGGACTTGAACAGCCTTGCTTTCTTGGGTCTTGGTGAGGATGCACTCTTCCATTCAAGGCTCTGCCGTTTGGTGAGTGGATCGTACTTGAAGATCCACGACTCATCACCGGTAACAACTCTACTCAGCAGATCTGGTGTAATTTCAAGTTGTTTCAGGATGTCTTGACACACTTGCACACGATTTTCCTTTTGCCCATCATTCAGCAACTTTGGTACCATTTTCGCACAAACCTTCCTCATCCCCAGATCTTCTGTAATGATCCTCCACACCCTCTCACTATTCATGCTCAACTCATCTGCTATCATTCTAACAGTAAGGCGGCGGTCACTGCGCACTTTTTCTCTCACATGCTCAACATTTTCGTTTGTTCTGCTTGTTGTTGGCCTTCCACTCTTAGGATCATCTTCCACATCCTCTCTTCCCTCTCTGAACCTCTTGTGCCACTCAAAAATCCGAGTTCTTGACATCGTAGCATCTCCGTAAACTTCTTGGAGCAAATTGAATGTTTCAGTTGGAGTTTTTCCAAGTCGAACGAGAAACTTCAAGTTGATTCTTTGTTCAATGCTCATTTTTGTTAACAAAAGAAGAAAAAAAAAGAAAAAAATATTTACTAAATAAATTATCCCAAAACGAACCACAGTAAAGCGCCATTCAAGAAAAGCCTGTAAAAAAGCATATGGTTGTCACAGAATGCTGAAACTACATTTTTACAACCACAAGACATTGCGCCATCTTAAAAAACAAAGCTTTTATCACTGTTGCAAGTGTTGTTTGTGCAAAGCATACAGTCCCGATACTTTTCAAACACACCTCGTATATAGACAAACGCCACGCGCCGACCTAGTTACTCGAATAAGCTAGACCAGGGGTCTTCAATCTTTTTTATAAAATCACCCCCTTTCAAAAAATGTGGATCCGAATCACCCCTTTCGCCATAAAAAAACAATTATTTTTGTTTGAAAGTTTTTATCCCGAAATATATGCAGAAATTTTTTTTACAAAAATACGGCACACACAAGGAAAAGCAAGTCAATTTATTAAAATACAACTGCATATAAAAACTAATGTGACCCTTGCAGCTGGTGTTGCTTTGCAAGATTAGCAAAAGCTGGGCTCGAGCTATTCAGTTTAAGTCGAATTGAATTCCCCCCAGTCATATTCAGTCGAGTCTGTTGCGGTATTTATTTTGCATGTACAGCACTTCACTAAAACCTTTTTTAGCAATATATGTGGTTGGAAAAGCCAAAATAAACAACCTTACTTTCTCCCACAGTTCCGAAAATCGGTTCTTACACTTGATCCAGAAACCTGCTCATCCATGTGCCCTAAAAACTGCTCGAGCTTCATCGTCACTTTGCAGGTCTACCAGCATTTCTTGCAAGGTGGAATGCATTCATTGATGTTACTGGCAAATGTTTCCACCTGCCATGGAAAAACTTCCAGGTCAAGCAGATCTTTAAAGCAAACGTTCATGTCTTCCCTCACAGCTTTTAGGTGTTCCACATAAACAAGCAAATGATTGTCAGTGACACTATGTGATATTTTTGACAGACGATAGAAGTGATAAAAATCTCTTCTGCTCAAAGTTTGCTTATAGAGCTCCAGTTTGTTAATTAAACCACGTGTTAGAGTTTTACTTTGAACCAAAGTAATATTCTTACCTTGCAGTTTGTTTGTTGCTATATTAATTTTTTTTTTTTAATCTGCTAGATAATTGGTGTCTTTACCACAGGCAATTACATCTTTGGCAAGATCAGAATCTTCATTAAGAAAGTCCACAACACTGTTTTGAAGTTCGCAATATCTTTTTAGAGATTCGCCTTTTGATAACCAACAAACTTTCGTATGAAGAAGGAGGCGCTCAAACTCTTCATCATTTTCCTTGCACAGCTGTCGAAATAATCGGTCGTTTTTGGCATTGGCTTTTATATAATTAATTGCTTTGACAGCAATACCCAAGAATTCCTTTGGTCGTGGACCAAGTCGCTTAGCTACTAGATGTTGACGGTGAAACACGCAGTGCACAGTATATAGGTAGGGTTTTTTTCTCTTAGTAGAGAAGAAAACCCCGATATCTGCCTACCATGGCGGAGCGCCGTCAGTAGCACATGCTATTATGTTTGTAAAAGGAATGGATTTGTTTTGCAAGTAGTCAGACAAAGTCTGAAATATTGTTTGACCTTTAGTGTCCATTTCTAAACACTTGCAAAATAAAAGCTCTTCCACAATATTTTCATCACTTAAGTAACAGACGTAAGCCATTAATAAAGCATTATTGTTTGATGTGGTGGTTTCATCCGATTGTAAGCTGAAAGAAGTGTTTCGTAGGATTTCACAGAGTTGATCTTCAATATTAGTATTCATTACGTCGATTCGTCGATTTACTGCTGTATCACTCAGTGGAACAGTTCGTAGTACAGGTGCGGGGTCTTTTTTCATTACAGTGGAAATAATTTCTTTTACAGCAGGTACCACCAAAGTTTTTCCAACATTGAACAGTAAACTCGTTTTCGCGATCATGAAAGCTATCTTATACGAGACTATTAATCCTTTGAGATTTTGGCAAGTGTTTTTAGCAAAAAGCTTGCTTACAGAACTTTGAGTTTGCGCTTTTTCAAAGCTTGAAAAAACGCAGTAGATTTATCTGCTTTAACAGGATGAAGCTGGTTAAGTGGTCTTTTAAGCTTGATGGCTTCATTGCCTCATTTGAAAGAATTTTGTTGCACAATAGGCACATTGGAAGCTGAATATTGGATGGGCATGGCACAAAGCCAAAGTTGATTTAATCCACAAGATAAGCACATCACTTTCTTTTCGGATTAAAACCCATTACTTTCGACAAGAAAATTATTATATGAAATTTAGAAAAGAAACTGAAAGTAGCTTACGGCACATGTAACAATATATTGACAATTCTAAATTTTAAGAAACTAAGATTATTTTCTTGCACTGTTACTGATCTGATCTTTCCTGTACTACACAAACAATCTGGACTTTACAACAATTTTACCATCAACTACTTATTTCACCAGTTATTCGGTCAAAATGCTTTTTTAGCTTAAATCTTATTTATTTCGTTCGTATTTGCATTCTTGATTAGGGCATTAGCACTACTGCTTCCTCTTTGCGTCCTGCGATACTGTAGTTTGAAAGCTTTAATAAAAATAAACAAACAGCAATGTCCTGTTTTGTTCTTGATATCTCCTTTTATCTGGAGCAGGCTTTTCGCACTTCAATCATTACATGTGTGTGCATGAGCAGGCAAAGAATGTCAAAACTGTTTGGTACTTAAAAATCAAAAGAATAGGAATGACAAATTCAACGAAAACGTTTTTATTGAGTGCTGCGCGTATATCACACGCATATACACGTTGATGCCGAGCTGAGCTTTTTATTGTGACGTGCATCTCGTTCGCATAACTCGTAATTACTTTTTATTGGAATTTAATTATTATTTTATTTGTGTATTTTCGTTAGTTCAAAATTTATGGAAACAAAACAAAATCACAAACGAGGAAAAATTTGAATTTATATAACTATTTAGAAATCATTTTATAACAACATTTCTGATAGTAAAATTGCCCCCCTAGATGTGTAATCGCCCCCCAATTTTAAAAATTATTAAAATCGCTCCTCTTTGGTCAAAATCGCCTCTAGGGGGGCGATATCGTCCCCGTTGAATAACCATGAGCTAGATCAGTGATGGCGAACCTATGGCACGCGTGCCAAAGTTGGCACGCGAGATCATAAATACTGGCACGCGACGCATTCCGAAAAAACGGCGCAAAATGTTTTTTATTATAAACTTACGGCCAAATTTAAACCTATCGTTATTCAAAACCAGCTTCGATTAAAGCCCTTGTGGAATTATATGATATACGGTTATTATCTCACTCGTTTTATTAAATATTTCCACGGATCAGTTGTTCTTGAAAAGATGCCAAGTGAAAAGCAGTTACAATCATATAATGAATCCATTATTACGTATGGACCTGCCAATGACGACACAGTGCCATTTTACCAAGACAATTATAGTTTTTACAGTACAGTGCTCAGGTCGTGAACCACTGTAGCAGTCCTCTAGCCAAGCGGTTTTTAACTTGAAGCAGAGTCGTATTTAATTATATCTGTTAGTTAGCCTAGCATAGTTTAGCTTAACTTATTTAACAGTTAAACAGCTTGAATGTATACTAAAGGCAATACAACTTCTCTGAACATTTTGTTCAGCTACAGCTAGTTCCTGAAAATGTAAGAAGTAGACGAAAGCTCGAACAAAATATTCAAATCAGTTATATATTGGCTTTGAATTTATATTCAGACTGTTTAAAACCATCAGTTATGTGCCTAAACTAAACATAGCTTTATGTTTATTTTTAATTATAGTGGATATTGTTTGCAAGTTGTACCCTGAAATGAATGCAACAAAGAAGATGAAGCTTATTGAGAGTGGGCGATTATTTCGAGAAGTGTGGACGAAATTATTTGGAGCCATTGAACGCAATGGAAAAGCGTTGTGTACTTTGTGTGGCGATAGTGTTGTTTGTCGTACTTCAAGCGTCAAACGGCATCTCGAAACCAACCACAAAAATATTGCTGAAATGAAAGAAACGGAAAAACAGGAGTATCTTGCAAACAAACTGAAAAAATATCATTCTCAGCGTAATAATTTTATGAACTTCATTTCCAAACCCAATCATTTGATGTATGCCAGCTTTCAATTTTCGTTATGTATCGCTAAACATGGTAAATCTCTTTCTGATGGGTTTTCATTAAATCAGCTATGTTAGCTGGAAGTGATTCTTTTTCACGACTTTTCAAATAGACATGAAACTTTGCAACGCATCTCCGAGCTGCCACTTAGCAGAAATACTGTGAAGGATCGAGTCTTAAGAATGGCACAGAATGTGAGTTTACAACTCACTACCGATTTACAAAAAGCTTTTTGCTACTCTATGTGTTTGGATGAGAGTACAGATATAAATAAACATGCAAGATTGGCAATAATTTTACGTTATGCTGCTGGTGACGCCATGAGAGAAGAACTGCTGAAACTAGTTTCTTTACCTGAAAAAACACAAGGAGTAGATATCTACAATGCTGTGATGGAGTGCCTTACGACACAAAGTGTCACACCTGCGAAGATAGTTTCAATCACTACTGACGGAGCACCGAGTATGGTTGGGCCAACATCTGGTTTCGTAAAGCTGTTTGCAAATGAAATAAAACGTCAAGTTGTTTGGTTCCAATGTATTATACACCAGGAAGCTCTTTGTGCGAAAGACAGTACCAGGAAATTAGAAGATGTACTCAAAGATGTTACAAAAATAGTAAATTACATTATAGCTCGTGCACTTAATTTTCGTCAGTTTCAAGCACTTCTTGGTGAAGTCAAAGCAAAGTATGATACCTTACTGATGTATAATAATGTCCGATGGTTGAGCAGAGGACGTGTTTTGGAAAGATTTGTCGCTTGCTTAAACGAAATTCGACTTTTCATGTATGAGAAAAAACAAGACTTTCCTCAGCTCACCGACGTTGTTTGGCTTAACAGTCTCATGTTCTTTACAGATGTTACAATGCACTTTAATGCACTGAACACAAAATTACAAGGACGCGGAAAAACAGCGGAAAGAATGTTCTGCGATATAAAAGCATTTGAACGAAGGCTGGAAGTTTTTGAAGAAGACATAAAAAGTGGAAAACTTAAATATTTTTCAAATCTTAAAACGCATTTGGAAGACTCGAACTCGACAGTATTTTCGGACGGATCTTCAAGCAAACAAGAAATATTTAAAGAATTTTCAAGCATAATATTAACAACAAAAGAAAATTTCAGTAAACGATTTGCGCAGTTTCGAAAGATGGAAAAAACTCTGTATTTTCTAACCTTTCCAGATAAAACTAACTTTGAAGATCTTGATCTTTCCTGTTTACAATGGCTGAGCTTGGAAAACCTAAAAATGCAGCTTTTAGAATTTAAAGAAAATTATTTGTGGACCTGTAAATTCTGCGACCTGCGTGAAAGACGGGAGAAAATAGAGTGTGAGGGAATGATGAATGAAAACGCCACTAGTAACTCTGAAAATGAAATTCTGAAAGTATGGAATTCTCTGCCGATCAGTTTCAAATCTATGAAATCGCTTGGAATAGCTCTTCTTACGTTGTTTGGGTCATCATATTCTTGTGAGCAGCTGTTTTCGACTATGAACTTTATTAAATCCGAGAGAAGAAATAGACTTACAGATGACATGAGTAGTGCGTGTGTCACACTCAAATTCACAAAGTATGAGCCATCAATCAACAAGTTATCTGCAACTTTACAACAACATTGATTTTGTAAAATGCAGCTGCTAATAAAAAAGTGTTTCACAAGGAATTTTTTGCTTCGTAAAAACTTTATTATTTGAACCGTAAGACCAGTCTCCGGTGTCGTATAACATTTGTATAAAATTTCCCGTAAAATTTGGTCCCCCCTTTGTTACGTATGAGTGGTTGTCATGGAAAAGTCCGGAGTAATATCAGCCGAAATTGTAATTTCTTGATTTCACAAGTTTAATGCATTTTAAGTGTTGCTTTGTTATATAAATTAAATCGTATAATTTTGCATTAGCCTACATTTTATATTTAGTTGGATTGCAGGTAGTTAAGATCGCTTAGACCTACATAACATTACTCAGCAATTGTATCATAAGGGAAGACCGAATTTTGCGGAGGACCAAATTTTATACGACACCGGCTTGTACTCGTCTATTTTTATTTCGACGCAATACCACGGACGACAAAGCAGTCAAGCAGGCGACTGATGATGAGTGCAGTTGTAGCTCGAAAGGTTCAGTAATGTTTGTGAACACTGCGGGCGTTTTAGGTTTGTTTTTTTATTCAAGCAATGGCGGCAAAGTAAACTAACATTTAAGATAAGTTTATCGCTGTCGGGCGCTAATTTTTTGCTGTTAAGGAGCTCATTACGACATCACCTGGTGATACACGAGAAAAAAGGAATTAAGGCTAGTTGAACAGGAATTCGCTCAGGCAGTGGAAACGTGATCAAAGCGGTATCTACAAAATATGCAGGTGCACTTGGTGCATTATTACAAGTGCACAGTCTGTATATTTTGTAGCCCGGAACAAAGCGATAGTAGGCCTATAGTTGTGCGTTGGCTACGTGTGATCTATTTATCACAAGTTTTGGCCTCGGTAGTTTGTGTCTAATCTAAACGTTTTTGTTTATTGAAAACTGATGTTTATGAAACGGCTGGCACGCCGGGACAGACAAATTCATTTCGGGCTGCAAATGTGGCACGCGGCCTCGAAAAGGTTCGCCATCACTGAGCTAGATCATTCTCCAACCCTCTAGGGAGAACGCTTTTGCTAGAACCAAATCGTATATGCACGAACATTCCACTACTAGCGGGATAGTGACGCTAGACAAAAGCATATAACGTCATTACTGTTGGGAGAAAAGAAAAAAGGACAAGAAAATAGATTCAAGCAATCAAAAGCGAATCGTATTCAATTCAATTTATTTCGTCGCAAAAACAAAATATGTAAACTTAGTCAGCAATAAATACAGTATAAACTCTTAAAATTGCGACAAGGTGTAAATCGTAGACATTAAATCACACAATACGAGAGTAGAGCTTTACCGGACACGCGATTATTATTTCTTAATAAAACTTTAAATTACTTTTAAAGGGAATAAACTACATCGTCATGATTAAAATTATTATGAAAGAAGTGTGACAGTTATTGTTTTTCCGGCTCACGAAATAGTACTGCTGCAAGCGTAAGGACTAGGGTATGTCTAGCAAAAAGGATTCAAATAAAAAGCTCAAACCTGACTTTTCAATTACTCAAATCACAACTTCTTTCAACGAAAGAAGTTTATTAACAGAAATCACAAATCTTATCACTGACTAATAGAATTACGTCTAGCACCCAGATGGCTAAATTAAGTCTACGTAGCTTATTTAAATAGAATAATCACTATTCTCACAAACCAAGGCGTTAGATATCACTAACTCTTAAAACTCTAACTCCTGTTACACAGGCAAAACAGTAACACAACAATACGCTGACTTTTACAGGACAAATTACGAATTTACCTATTTATATAAAGCGGGCAAAATTTACCAAAATAATTAGCAACTTCGAGAAGATACTATATTTTTTTAATTAATTATTTTTCAACGATACAAGCCAGCCAGACGGTTACTGTTATGTCACAAAGCACCAAGTTAAAAGGCTGGTAAAGAAGTTACATAACATGAGATACTATTAACTTACTGGACTATTGTGGAAAATTGTAGAATTGTCTCGAAACCATCACATAACATTACTTATATGATTACGTACGTCATAAAGCAAAACTTATTAACAAGTACAAGGTAAAAGAAAGCGAATAAATATGATGCTATATGATCGTTATAGCTTAAACTTATTTTACTAAGCAGACTTGAGTGGAAATAGCGTACCGATTACGTTATGACTACCTCATAATTAAAATGAAAACGTCACAATTGAAACTTTAAATATATTAAGAAATACTTTAAATAAATTAGGTGGTTAAATATAAATTAAAATTATTGATGAAGTTTGATATTCAGCAATAATAAATTTACTTGAGCTTTTAACGAAAATATTTTACAATAAAATTTAGCAATGCGGAGCTCCGTCGTGCTGGGGCCCCGGTGCATTTCACCGGCTGCACCGGCGATAGTTACGGCCCTGGTTTTCACCCTAAATTTTAGACAAATTTTCTTTTTGTATCCGTAAAGTTCTAAAAATACTGATATAAATATACTAATTACAAACTAAATTTTTGGTTGGGGAATTTAGTTTTGAATATCGGTTAAAGGGATCTATGAAATTAAAAAGGTTGAGAACCACTGATCTAAGGAAATATTGCTGTTTCTCTTAAGGCCTACTTTATTTAACACGGCCGTGTAGTTTGCCTTAAAAAATTAGGAGGCTTTTACTTTTTACATAAACTGCCTTAGTCATACCAAACTTTTATCACATACGCTGATTTCCAATTACTATTTTTAATAAAGGTTGTCTGTCTTTGGCGAAGCTGTATATCAGACGTAATAGTACTAAACAAGATTTTTTGTTGCACTTGGTCCGGTTTGAATTTCGTAAGCGTCTTTCTCTATAACATCATCTGTCTTTCTCAAGGACGCAACGGAATGGCGCGAGTAGATCGTTAAAAAGACTTTAAAAGATTTTAATTTCCGTTGTATTTTTAAGTTAAATAGAAAAATTAAAATTGCATTTTGATTTACGTTGTGTCTTTAAGTTAAATAGAAAACATTGCAAACCAAATGCATGTTGTTTAACTCGAAAAACTTAAGCAGCTACTTGTACAATCAAAAGCTACGGCAAAGCCAGACTCGACAAATCTAAGCAGTGACGTGCACAATTAAAATTTTACGCCAAAGCCACGACTCTTCAAAAGAAGGTTAGAAGAGTACAAACATAGAATTTATTAACAATAAACAATTTTAATTTTGATTTTTATGATATAATTAATTTTTAATTGATGCAAAAGATCAAACATTAAGAAAACTAATGGCAAATATTGGTAAAATCATAAATTCTTTTATTTCGAAAAAAATCGCTAATAAATTTTCTTGAACGCACAAAAAGAAATAATAATGACAGACACAATAAATTACCTAGTTGGGCTTTTTAGAGTTGCATCTACATTGTATAGTTTTTCTCACGTTTCTTACCGTTGGATCAATGTTTTTCCTCGATTATTTTTAATGATTGGCAAATCAATAAAAACGTTTTGCTTTTATTAACTGAAAAATTAATGCGGAGCACTTTGTAAAAGCAGAAAGGTTTCGAAGATGATTAAAGCTGTGGATGTATAAGGGATTGAAGTCTCTTTTATTAGATATTGTACAATGGTATTTTGAAGTGCAAAACATTCCAAATTATAATTTTGATCAATAAAGGTATAAATAGCCGTTGTCAAACAAAACAAGAATTTTAACAAGTTTCGTTCATGAATTTATAAAATCCATGGACCGTTAGTAATCCCTATTTTTGGACTCTTTTATAATCATATAATGTATCTCTTCCTTTGTTTATATTGCTTCATGTTAAATTTAAATGGTTGCACCTTTAAGATGATACACTGGTTTGACTTGAATTATTATTTTGCAAAGTTTATCAATTAATCCGTTTGCGTAACTTTTATTGTTAAATAAGCCTAGTTTTTCTCTCAAGCACGAGATCTAAAACATAATTATAATTTTACATAGGGTCACACTTTATTTGTACATGTAATATAATCTTAACTTCGCAAATCCATTGTTAATTTTTTCTCTTTTACAGTAGTTTTAGTTTTTATTATGACGTAACAGTTTCATGGCTTAGTAACAATTGCATAGTCGGTAAAACCCTAAAACCCTCACTTAATTTAATTTACTTAATTTATTTGCAACCTGTTTTGTGATTATTTTAATTGTTTGTTTTATCAATTGTAATTTTAAGCACGTGTCAAATAGATTGAGAGCACGTAACCATTGGCTTCTAGAATCTTCTTTTTTTTCTCGAGTGTTCCGAAATCATTTACTGAATTTTTTCACCTTTAATTACAGTACTTAATCCGCTCACCGTCGCAAGTTTCTGATTGGCTATTGTAAACAGTGACTTTAATTTGATCACTATTCGGAGAAATCTACGTGATTCTAGAAAATCGGTTTATCTAAGTCATGTGACGTGATCTCAAAGAAGCGAGCACTTTTTTCATTTTATTCCTGTTTAAATTTCAGTTATTCCATTCAAATATTAATTTGAGTAGTTCTAGATGATTGACAAGTGTTGGAATGGTTTTGTGCCAGTTTGATCGGAAATTAATTTTATAGAGATATAGAAGTGTTAAGCTTGTCCAGCGGATAAAACATTAAGATTAATATTAGTTATCGGGTCGCTAATTCATTCTTATAGCTCGCTAGCACAAAATTGTTAAAATTATTATTTGCAGCTGCAGCGCTGGAATCGTTTAAAGTTTTGGTAAAGCTTGGAGGCCACGTTTTTGTGAATCGATCAAGCTTTGTAAATTTTGTAAATATATTTTTTATAGTTTGAGACAGTTGTTTCTGTCTGTCTGAGGAGAGAAGTTTTTTAAAGAATCAATTCATACTTAGCCGGAACTATCTGTATTAAGAAGTTCAGTCTCGCGGCAAGCTTTTTCCTGAACCGGAATAAATAAAAAAAATAGACCAACTTTACTTCAGCGCTGGTATTCGGGTTACCTAGTTCAACAGGTCCTTTTGGATTTTTCACTAAAACTTGTAACACAGAGCTAGTTATTGTCCAACTACATCAGGATTTAGTTGTTTCAACTGTGGAGTTTTATTTCATTTTTATTTCGTCTCTATATTTATCCTTCTGACTTGCAGTAAAGCATCGGAGACGCTATACATAGGGGAAAAAAATAATCCGATCTGCTTCCAAAGATCCCAAGGTATTGTTGTCCTGTTTAAAATTTTAACTATGGTTTTATAAAGATATGAATAAAATTAATAACTTCTTGTCAAAACCATCAAGCAGGGCAAAGTGCCGTAAATTGTCTTTCCCAAGGACACAATAGTACGGAGGGAGTAGGGTTTGAACTGAGACCATGTCGACCACAATCATGGCACTGTTAACCACTTGAGTAGAGAGAAAAAAATTAAAACTGTTTATTATTTGCAAAATGCACTATTCACCAGAGCAATATCGTAGTCGTAGTCGTTAAATAAGTCGAAATCCGGATGCATGAATATCTCATAAGATTGAAACACTTTGATGGAAGAGGAAACCCGCTCTGTATATCTGGTTGGTCTTTTATGCATTCCTGAAATATAAGAAATAAATATGTTCGTTTTTCACACTTATAAAAAAGCAAAAAAATTTGTCTTGAGCTTATATCTAAATTCTTAACAGTTTTAATGGGTCTACACTGTTAATTATAAAGGTTAATTTTGCTAATGTAACGAAAGATTTGAAAATCTTAAACACATTAGCGATCAGACTGGTATTACAAATCCTACCTATATCATCAGTACTAATTTTCACTTTTTAATATTTAATCTTTAAATTATCCTTGGCCAACTTTTAAAAACATAAAAAAATGAGTACCTGAAATTATATCGATTACTGTTTTTTTCTGCTATCCATTATTTCTCGAGACAATTTTGTATTTTTAACTTTGAACCTTGAAGTAAGAAAATGAAACTAATTTTGAAAGAAATTCTTTTTCAGCATCACTTTTAAGCAACTTTAACGTAAATTCTGTCAGTTTCTAAAGTGCACGTCCACAATTTGATTTCGAAAATTGTTAATTGTTTTATCAAAATTTTTAAATGTTATTTAAAGGAAACAAGTCTAATGCAGGTTTGTCACACTTCACTCACAACTTCATCTTCATCGCATAAATCTATCAATCTTAACCGCATGAAATCATTGATAGAATTTTTTCATTTAACACAAGGATTTCCAATTACTTAATCTGTTTACTGTCGCGATTCTCTTATGGGCTGTTTTCAGTCAATGCGAAATATGACCAACAGTAATCTCTATTTTAATCCTTAATTGGGGAAGTTGGTCACATTCGCGTATGTTCTATCATAAACTAGCGTCACATAACGTGATCGCGCGCACTTTGTTTATATTTTATTCCTCTCTAAGGAAAGTGTTCAAACTAAAAGCTAGAGCAAAGCTCATTTAGCATGTCGGTTTGCTAGCGATCTACATAGGTAATAGTGATTGGCGAAACACTTGGATGCTAAAGGGCTAAGCATCTGAAAAGGCGATGACGGTCTCAGAACCGATTGGTCGCGTATTGAAAACAATGCAATTCATTAAAACAAAAATTATTGGAGAAAAGGCTATGGCATCGGCTATACTGGTATGGTAGCGCTATTAAGGTGCTCTCTGGCTTTGTTATCATTGTTTTTAATTCCGCGATAGTGCTTGCAACAGCAAAATACATCTTATCTTTTATTTCGCTGGTGGTCTTTTTATGAAGGGAATTTTATTGCTTTATTTCTAAAACTGCCTTTTTGCCTCCTACTTGTGAACCTTTATACACTGTAGCTTGCACTTATTTAGTAAAATTGTACCACAATATATGCAAGATGTTCTACCAATAATTAAAACCCTGAAACATTTTCTATTTTATCCACTCATCATCAATCTCAGTTTTCTTAGTTTTCTAATTACAGCAACAAGTCGAATGTCTTCAATTTTTGAATCTTTCAAAAAATCTGCAGGTGTACAGGAAAGCCTGTGAACATAGGCTAGTGGCAAAAGGAGGTCAAAATCATAGTCGATAGGCTGCTGAAACCAAAAAAAAATTAAAAAAGGAATTTATTTTGCTATGAGTAAAAGGGATAAATAAGAATGGAATTTGAAGTTGATTTTTAAGAATGGGATAGATGAAAGATATAGAATGTACAGTATGTGAAGATCTTTCAAAAAAATTATCAAAAGAAATTTGACTTTTTTTTGAGAAATATAATTCAATTTTGAATAAGTTATTTCGAAAAAATTTAATGGAATAAAAAAAGTCTTACTTTTTTGCTTGTCACTGTATGTGGAGGTCTTTGAAAAAAATTATCAAAAGAAATTTGACTTTTTAATATTTATAAAATAATTAAGTTCTAACCCAGCCATCGGAGGCACATTCTTGTGTTTCTTGATGCCGGTCCCACGCCCGGATAAATGGGAAGGGTTGTGTTAGAAAGGGCATCCGGCGTAAAAATTTTTTGCCAAAACATACAAATGCGTTATAACCATCAATCCATCCCCGATCGATTGCGACCCGGGTTACCAACGACCGCTTCAGGTGCCGCACAGCAGGGCATCTGTGGAAATTATGCTGCTGCCGAATAAAGCGAAAACAAGAGGAGAAAGAGAGGAGGAAGGCGAGTAAAGAGGCAACAGGAAATATGTAAAGGGAGACGCTCACTCGTAAGGGTGGGTACCTTAAATATTGAAACAATAACTGGAAAGGGGAGAGAGCTAGAAAATATGATGGAACCAAGGAATGTAGACATATTGTGCCTACAGGAAACAAAGTGGAAAGGGAGTAAAGCAAGAACGTTGGAGGTGGATGCAAACTATTTTACAATGGAGCTGATGAAAGAAGAAATGGGATAGGGATAGTGGTGAAGGAGGAGCTGGCTGAAAGTGTCCTGGAGGTGAAGAGGGTGTCAGACAGACTAATGGCCATGAAACTGGAGCTAAAAGGGTCCGTCCTATAGTAAGCGTGTTTGCTCCACAGGTTAACAACAGCATGGAGGAGAAAATAATTTTTGGGAAGAGCTGAATGAGTTAATAGAAAGTGTACCAAAAAAGGAGAGTATAGCTCTAGGTGCGGACCTTAATGGACATGTGGGCGAAGGAAACATAGGGAATGAGGAAATAATGGTGAGATACGGTGCTGGAACAAGAAATAAGGAAGGTTCATTGGTTTTGGATTTTGCAAAAAGGATGTCGGCAATTTTATGATAGATTTGGCGATTGTCAACATGTATTTTAAGAAGGAAGATGAACACAGGGTGACGTATAAAAGTGGCGGAAAAAGTAACCAAGTAATTTATCCGATTTGCAAAAGGAGGAACCTGAAGGAAATATGCGATTGTAAGCTAATAGTAAAAGAGTGCGTTGCAAAGCAGCACTGTATGGTGGTATGAAAAATGGCTCTTATAGTGAAAAAGAAAAAAGCAGAGAAAGTAAAGCCAAAGATACGATGGTGGAAATTGAAGGAGACAAGCTGTCAAGGAGCGCTTAGACAAGAGGTGACCAGGAACCTGGGAGGCAAGGATGGGTTACCTGATGAGTGGAACAAAACAGCAGAAATGCTATGAAAAACAGCTGAAACTGTGCTGGGAGTGACATTGGGAAACGAAAAGGAGACAGGGAGACATGGTGGTGGAATGAGGAATTTTAGGAGAGCATAAAAGTAAAGAAAGAGGCAAAGAAAGCATGGGACAAAATAAGAGATGAAAATACTAAAAATATCTGCAAAGAAAAAAAGAGTAAGGCAAAGAAGACAGTTTTAACGGCGAAGGGATTTGCATATAACAGTTTGTATGCTAGATTGGAAACAAAAGAAGGTGAAAAATTGTTGTACAGATTGGGTAGGCAGAGAAACAGAGCAGAAAAAGATGTACAGCATGTGAGGGTTATAAAAGATGAATACGGTAAGGTTATGGTAAATTCGGAGGCAGTGTTAAAGAGATGGAAGGAGTACTTTAAAAAACTGATGAACGAGGAAAATAACACAGACCCTAGGACAGAGGAACCACAAGTGGTTAACAAAGAGATAAATTGTGTCAGTAGAGAAAAAGTGAAAAATGCACTGAGAAGGATGAAAAAAGGTATAGCAGTTGGGCCAGATGAGTTTCCAGTAGAAGTTTGGAAGTGCATGGGAAAGATGGGGATAAAGTTTTTGACCAGACTGTTCAACAAACTATTGGTGGGTGAACGGATGCCAGAAAAATGGAGAAGAAGTGTGCTTATCCCAATCTGTAAAAACAAAGGGGACGTACAGTGCTGTGGAAACTACAAAGGAATAAAGCTAATGAGCCACGCAAAGAAAGTATGGGAAAGAATTATTGCGGCCAGGCTAAGGGATAGAGTAGAGATCAGTAAACAGCAATACAAATTTATGCCAGGAAAGGGAACCACCGATGCTATGTTTTCCTTAAGAATGTTGATGGAAAAGTACAGGAAACGTCAAAGAGAGCTACATTGTGTATTCGTAGACCTAGAGAAAGCTTTCGACAGGGTTCCGTGGGAAGAGCTGTAATACTGTATGAGAAAATCAGGAATAGCGGAAAAATATGTGCGACTTGTACAGAATATGTACAAGTCGCACATACAGGAAAGCGAAACAGTGGTGAGGTGTTCAATAGGAACTACAGAAAGTTTCAAAGTCAAAATTGGATTGACCAGGGATCAGCGTTAAGTCCGTTTCTGTTTGCAGTGATAATGGACAGGCTAACGGATGAAGTAAGGAGAGAATCACCGTGGACGATGCTGTTTGCTGATGATATTGTGATTTGCGAAGAGACCAGGGAAGAAGTGGACCAGAAACTAGAATGCTGGAGATATGCATTGGAAAGAAAAGGGATGAAAGTAAATAGGTCAAAGACCGAATATCTGTGCATAAATGGAGGAAATGACAAAGAAACAGTGAAAATGGAGGATACAAAAGTGCCAAGAGTAAAGCAGTTTAAGTATTTGGAATCAACGGTGCAAGAAAGTGGTAGTTGTGAGAGGGAGGTAAAAAGGAGAGCGCAGGCAGGATGGAACGAATGGAGAAAAGTATCAAAAGTAATCTGCAACAGGAGGTTACCACCTAGAGTAAAAGGAAAAGTGTACAGTTCAGTGGTGAGACCAGAAATGGTGCATGGACTTGAGATGGTGGTGCTCACAAAAAAACAAGTGGAAGAGATGGAAATTGCAGAGATGAAAATGTTGAGGTTTGCTATGGAGTGACAAGAAAAGACAAGATTAGAAATGAGTACATCAGGGATACAGTTAAGGTAGAACGGTTAGGAATAAAGATGAGGGAGGTCATGCTGAGGTGTTATGGACATGTCATGAGGAGAGACCAAGAGTATGTAGAAAGAAAGATGATGGAAATGGAGTTACCGGGAAAGAGGAAAAGAGGGAGATCAAGGAGAAGATTTTTAGATGTAGTGAAAGAAGATATAGGGAAAGTTGTTGCAAAGGAGACAGACATTGAAAATAGGACGGTTTGGAGAAACATGATACGCTGTGGCTACCCCTGATTGAAGGGAAAGGCCGGAAGAAGAGGAAGAAGATAAAATAATTAAGTGTTAATTCAAAACTACTTTTCTGAACTGATTAGTGGAGTAAATTGAGTCATTTAGATTAGGATATTTGTTTAGAAAGCTTGTTTAATTTCTTAGTCGAACGTAAAAAACGTAAAATAAAACAATTCTACTCTATAAGTTATTGAGTTTTGATACGCAAATTCTAAACTATCATATCATACACAAGTCCGTTTTTTAAACTTTATTTGTTTGAAACTAACAAAAAATCTTCAAGTAGGCCTATTTTAATTAGATTATAAAAAAATTAAACAAACTTTTGGTAGTTAAATTTTTTCTTTTGCACATAAAATTTTGTTTGATTTTTAAGCTGGCTAAACCCGATATTATTGTTGACAAACACTGCTTTGGGTACTTTTGCGATTGTACGCACATACTGTGATTGTTTTGTAACGGATAAAAAATTATAATAGTAATATTAATAGAAAATGTCTAAAGATTAATAGGAAATGTTTAGATCAGTAAACATTAATTGAAAAGATTTAAAACTGCTGCGACTGGTCAAAAAAGACTTTTTATTTTCTACATTCCCACAAATTTTTAACTTTTTTATTTGAAATAGTTACTAACCAAACGTAAGAAAATAACGTTGTTTCCAATTAATTCTGTTTGGATGTTTTGAAAACAAATGAGCTGCCGTTAAGACCCACTTGCTGCTGATTAAGCTCCCTCCTCCAAGAAGAAATTGTGGCTGATATATCTGCCGTAAAAAGTAAGTACATTTTGTATTTATTGCACTTCTTTAAATATGACAACTATTGGATGGTTAAACGTTAACACATTCTAAGGCATTTTCTAAAATTACCTAAGCCTCTAAAAAAGAAAAAAATATGATTGTAAGGGAAATGTCTGTCTTTAACCTTTCTGGCAACTAGGCCTACTTCTGGTGGCGGATGGTCCATATGATGCAGAGCTGCAGCAACCCCAAATATCTTCGCAGCAGCTGTAAATTTAAATAATATGAGCGAGGGTTTAAAAAATTCTTTTTGAAGTATTTTAATTTTTTTTACATAAGTTTAAGTTTTTTTGGAGTTTTAAAGATAATTCATCAAAAATTTTAATTGGCAACGTCTTGAACTGTTTTAAATACAGCTCAAAAATTTTACGCAAACTGACGCAAAATGACGCAATCCATTAAAGGTTTAATCAGTCGATTGAACATATGTTTGAGCTGCCATGAATATAGCTCATTCATAGTAAAATCTGGACTAATAACGGGACTAAAATCTTATCGCGCGTGGACAAGAGTTTGCCAATTCTAGGTTCTTGTTAATTAGTTTCTTTTGGCAAAAATAGTCAGTTACACTTAAATTACATCATTACAGTAGCTTAAGTTTAAGTTTTTTTGAGCTCCTGGCTGTTCAATTTTTTTATAAAACCCATTTCTTACTAGCGTGACGTATACGTCACGCAAAATTAGTAGTTGTAATAGCTTATAACTTTACCAAATGTTTTACTATGCTTGTTAATGTAGCTCTATTTATTGGTCAATAGATGTAGCAACGTGTTAGGGTATAAAATTAAAAAAAGATTTATCTGAATTTTGGTGACAGTGGTGCTGGTGCAGTTGGCACCAAGTGAGGCTGTTTTATCATCAGACCGTCGAATCACTGCAGTTGATGATGGTCCAAACTTGGAACATCATTCCAAGTATAGCATCCCTAAATGGAGCAAAAAGAAAAGTTTGAACCCAAGATTACAGACTTTCGTGTAGCAGACTAATCAGAATACCGTGATTTTTCATCAACTGAACTGTTTGGGTCATTTTTGATAAGGAAGTTTGGACATTGTTAATAGAGCAAACCGTACTGTATGCAACATTTAAAGGAGATCCATCATTTATTGTCCATCGAAATGACACGAAAGTGTTTGTTACCATACTTATTGCATCTGGCATTGTGCCTGTTTCATCCAGGCACTTGTTTTGGAAAACATCAAAAAAAGCATGCAACAAAGCTGTATATAATTTAATGAGAAGTAACAAGTTTGATAAAATAATGCAATATCTTCACTTTGCAGATAATACAACTTTGAACCCCTCAGATAAAAAATATGCAGAGCTTCGTCCGCTAATGGATCTCCTGCTGAAGAGTTATCTGATGGATGTATGGATATAGAGTGACTTTTGATTTATATCAAGATAAAAGTTTTTAAGGAAATCTTAAAAACGAACGCAAATTTGGTAAGTGTGGTGCAACAGCGTTGAAAAACATAGACTGTTTCCGGAAAAAAAAAATCTCCCCTACAATATATATTTCGATAATTCTTTTACTTCATTTTCTCTTTTGAAAGAACTTGCTGATCAAATTTATAGAGCAACAATTAGGAAATAGAGAAAACAAGTGCAAAGATTGCCCTATAAAATCAAGCAAACAAATGAAAAAAGAGAAATGTAGTACATATTTTTTGCAGCAGATACAGGAAATAACATGTTAGTGTGTAGATGGATGGACAATGCAGTTGTTACTATAGCGTCAACAGTACATGGATGGAGTATGTCAGGAAAGGCAAACAGATATTTAAACATTAAAAAGAAGCGTATTCTTCTTCTTCTTCTTCTTTTGCCCTTTCCCTTCAATCAGGGGATCATACAGCCACAGCGTATCATCTTTCTCCAAAGAAGAGAAAAGAAGCGTATTGAATTGAATTATTCAGAAATGATCAAGCATTATAATATGCATATAAGAAATATTGATCTACAGGATCAAAATGTCAACAAATACAGAATCGGATTCCGAGGGAAAAAATGGTGGTGGCGTAATTTTACTTAGCTCCTAGATGGTTCCCTTTAAATGCCTGGCTTCTCCACAAGAAATCTAGAGACAAACTAGCTCAATCAGCATTTCTGGAAGAAATTTGCGAAACATACACATCAAGGTATGGTATGCCACCTAAAGGTGCTGGAAGGCTTCAATCTCACACTTCGTCACGTAAGCGTGTACTTGATATTATCCAGTATGATGGTCTTCATCATTTATTGATTAAAACACCAAACAAGAAAAGACGCAGAAGTCCAGGAGATGAATGTTCGAAAGTTTGCATAACTCAGTGTAAAAAATGTCATGTAGGCTTATGTGCGCAGTGCAATTTTGCATTTCATACCCAATAATAAATTTATGAGTATTGAATACATATGAATATTTTTTTTGCTTAAAAGATATAAAAATCATTTTTATTTGAATAAAAAATGTTATTTTGAGTTATATACAAGAGTTTTTCTATAAATTGTTTAGTTGAATTATATTTTTATATTTTTCAAAAACTGACCATGGATCTTACTAACGTGACGTATACGTCACACTCATAAATCATGAAATTCAATTAATATTTGCAAAATGTGTATAAAACCTCTTAATATTAGATATAATGGACCAGTGTTCAGAATTTGAACAGAAAAAAATCATAAAAAATTATTTTGGGATGAAATGGATTAAAAGGTGCTGATTGCAAATATAATTATAAATTGATATATAAACTAATTGCAGTATTGAAAATTATTGCAGCTTCTAAAATTATTGCAGTTTCTTAAAAAATTATCGCAGTATTAAAAAAATAATGTTAAAAATTATTGCAGCTTTTTAAAGAAAGAAAAATGGCAGCATAAAAGTATTTAAATACTTTTAATTATTGTTTAGAGAGAATAGAAATAAGAAAAAAATTTGTATTTTAGTCCAGATACGAGTATTTCAGTATTAAAATAAACCTGGTAGGTTATGTATGGATATTACAGGCAACTTTTGAATAGACAACTTTTTGGAACGTGTTGTATTTTTATACACACAATTAATTGCTTGATTCATTAATAACTTGACATTTTATGAAATATTTTGTGAACATAACTACAACTACTTATCTTTATCTTTGTAATGATAATAATAATAATAATAGTAATGCATTTATATTCCCTTGAACATGTTCCGGCAATTATGCCATAGATGACTATTAGTTTTTAGCTGGATTAAAATTGCTAAAAGATTGTTATTATTAAATAGCAATAAATTAAGTGTCATTGAATCAAATAAATATTTTTTAAAGTTTATTATTTTCCTGCATTTAGTAACGGTAATTTATTTGAAAGTTGAGCTTAATTGATGCTGAAGTTATAGCATTCTTCTTAATTTACAAATTGAAGTGTCTACCTGAAATCTAAAACAAAAACTATATCTTTAAAATACTCGTACTTTACAAACGTGTTAACATCAATTGCAAATCTGGCTACTTGAAAAAAACGCGAGTATTGCATTTTACTTATTTATTTTAAAACATAAACAACTTTTTAGTAATCGAGGTCAAAAAGATAACTAAAAAAACTTTCCACCCTTCAAACACTTCTTTACTTCTTTTTAAGTCAGACCTGTTGCTGATGCTTCACATGACTCGAAATACAGCTGCAAATTAAAAGGAGAAACTGAACGATTATATTATTGACAAGTAAAACCTGATGCTGTTCCTTCCATTTTTAAAAATATTCTATGATAACATGCAAACAAAAAATTTACCTTGAAAAAATTTTTAAATAAGATTTGATGATAAATCAGTAATGCTGTATAAATAATGTGAAAAGTTTTTAGACTAAGAAAATTTAGGAAATTTGAATGATTTATTAGAAAAACTTTTAAACTTATTTTAGTCTTCATGATTTGTTTTGTATAAATCAGAAGCAAGAGTTACTTTGACATATTTGTCTAACGAACAACTTCTCTTAATATTGTCTTCATAAAAATAATGCAATGTTTTCTATATATAGTTTGCATTCAAAAGTCTTGATTAAATTTTTTTACTGTGTTAGTGTTTACTTTTTTATGAACCATTTTTGCTTGCATAAAGTTTGTAATAATTTTTGTTAAATGTATTCACATTTCTGCCACTGCATTATAATTTCAGGCTTGTTTAAGGTATGTACAACCTGAAGCATTTTTTTTAAGCAACGAGTGTGCAATTCCCTCCATAAGGCTTCCAGTTTACTCCAACTTGCTGTCTTGTTAAATTTTTTAAATCTTTTATGAACTTTTTGCATTTCTTTTTTCTTTATTAATTTAACAGCAGCACATAATTAATTGTCTAATTCTTTCAATAATATTGCCTTCAGTTGGCTTCATTTATTTTTTATCCAAGTTTTTCAAAGATCAAAGTTGTCAAAAAAATTTGCTTTTTTGATAACAATTTGTATCGCTTTTTTGCATATGTTTAAGTTTATCAAATTTCTCTTCAATCTCTTCATCAAAAAAAGCTTCTTCATTTTCTCAAAACTTTAACACACTATGCTCTTGAAATAAACGATGTTTTCTAACTTCTTTGCTATCAACAAAGAGCCTTATCTTATCTGCATTAAACTAACTTAGCTACAAGTTGCTTTTTTTTAGGTTTAGCCTCTAAATGTGATCGTTTCATGCTAATTTACCAGTTTGACTTTAATTATGATGAAAATTTTTAATTTTTGCACTTATTTTGGTTCCTTATTTTAAAATGATAGACTGACATCTTGGATCCTCGCTGCTTGTATGGTTGCATATATACACTTAATACGCTTTCTCCGTTTAGTTCAATAGTTCTTAACTTTTTCATTTTCAGCATGAAAAAAATATTTTTCGGCACCCAAAATGATTTTTTGAGCTATTTTTACTTTCAAATAAAAACTTATTATTTTAATTTCAAATTAAACAAAAATAATTTTTTAAGAATTTGCAGCACCCCTAGCAATTAAAAGCGGCACGATAAGGTGCCGCGGCACTTTGGTTGCGATTCACTGGTTTAGTTTTGAAACTTGAAAAAGCTAAATTTAAAAATTTTGTAAAAGCAAAAATTTTTTGTTTCAGTTTTAAAAATTTTCTTAGTTATATTATATAAAAATTCAATTTTGTAGAAAGTCTTCATTAAGCTTTTACTAGCAGCATACTTAAAAACATAAAGAAAGTATGGGTTTTTTTGCTGAATGTTCAACAACGTTTGAGGAAAAACAAATTTTATGCAACCACTACAAGTCTTTCTGACATTACCAATGCTGCACCAAAAAAAATTTTAAGGAGGCAGATTTTGTTAGTAAGGTCATCATTTGATCATTGATCTTTTTACCATCCCGGAGATGTGTTGAACTATTGTAAGGTACGACCCTAAGGGACCAGCCGGCTTTCTCTCTAGCCGTTGAGATACAAAAACTTATTTTGATTTGGCTTGCGCGAGTGCGGATGACAAAGAACAGCTTTCTACCAGACGTGTTCTTGTAAAATTTTCATGGTCTCAACATCGACCCTCGCTTATAGTACCAACCAGACTTGCAAATCCCATCCCTAGCAAGCTTGTCAAGCGCTGGAACTTCCGAAAGGCTAATTAGAAACACTACTGCCTCCTTACTAACCAGCTTAGTTTGGACTTACTATCACCAAACAATTGTACACTGGACAAGGCACACCAGGATTTTTTGCAGCATCTGACAAGGCATACAAGTTGCGGCCAAACAATCTATCCGACGCAGTTGCCGATGCAACTATATCTCATGCTAGTATGAGGAGTATAAACGCCTTTATACTCGCTTCACCTGCGCTCCTGATTCACCCGATTCTAGAAGAACTGCTTCTACATTGCTACAGAGACTCGATCAAGCGACACAGAAGATGGACTGAGGCAGTCAATTTTATCGACTCCACGCACTTCAGCTGCAGGGCATGGAGTATCATTGATAATCTCGCTGGTAACTCCAGCTAACCTTCCAACCGTAAGTTTCTTATATCTGCTAATGCCATGGCATGTCCAGTGGTGAGAAATGGGACATACACAGTGAGATACCGCAAGTACGACAAGCTTGCTAACAGAAAGTGTCTAAACTCTGGAGAATGATTAAACCTAGTAACAATTTTCTAACTTAAGATTTTACTTCAACTAAATTTGCAGTTGTCCTCCAAAAAGTAAATCCAGGAAAACCCCCGGGTTCAAACCACGTATTCTCAGAGCTTATACCCTATGCTGGGCTTGTTACAAAATCTTGGTTGTGTGCTTTCCTCTGCATACATCAACTTAAAATTCCTAAAGTGTGAAGACGTTTTCTGAAGTTGCAGTCCCGAAGCCGATCAAACCTTTAAAGATGCCTAAAAGTTATCGTCCCATCTCTTTGCTTTGCATCCCCTACAAGATCCTCGAAAGACCTATTTTTGCCCATATTGAACCTATCATCGACTCATTGCTTCCTTGTGAGCAAGGGGGTTTTTGACGCATGAGATCGACCAAAGATCATCTCACTCTGATGACCCAAGAAATTGAGAAGTGCTTTTTGGCAAATAAGAAGGCCGGTTCTATATTTATCGACCTCACAGCAGCATATGATACTGTATAGCATCGCGGCCTTATCTACACGTTTTGCAATTGCTTTCTAACAGACATATGGTCCGAGTCATTAAGAAGCTTGTCCAAAACCGTAGTTTTACCCTCTCCATCGATAACGAAAACCAAAGTAGACTTTGATGCCTAAAGAACGGCCTCTCTCTCTCAGTGTCCGTCTTGGCTCCCCTCCTCTTTAACATCTATATAAGCAACCTGTCTCTGCCTTTCTCCAGCAATATGCCTACGCTGACAACTTAGCGCTTGTGCATTTGCGCCTTGGTCGCGCCTGGGTCTTCGAAGCGATATTAGTTGCTTCTGCTCAACTATGTACAAGTGAGCTTGGCTTCCTCGACAACATGCAAATGTGGCTCAGAGGATCAAACGGCAAACCAGATAATTTCCAACTTCTTCCTCCACTTTCGATCTTGTGGAATGGATGGTGCTATCAGTTTGGATTAAGCAACCATTGTTTGGCTGCAAAAGATCGGCCCAAAATTTTGACATCGGCTCACATGACCAACTCACCAATTTCATAGTTTACCATAAAAAACACCCCTCTCTTTCGGATATCAAATAAAGAATTTGTAGTAAACAATGGTGTTGAAAATTAAAACAATATTGATAAAAACTAACTACTTAACTCCAAAATAAGCTGATTATAATTATTTAAAACTATGTTAATGAAAATATACCGATATTTTAAAAATACGCTTGAAATGGTAACCATGCGTGTAATTCATTTACAAAAATTAAATATTGAAAAGAATATTTCAAACCTTAAAAATACTTAAGCCTAATTGAAAAATTTAAAAATGTAACATTTTCAAAGTTTAGAATTGCAATTTTTTTGTATTTATATCTTATTGCAACATAATTTGGATCATTTTGCAATTCTTAATCAAACAAGTAAAGCAAGTAGAAAAAAAACAATTTAAAAACATTGCTTTTATACAATTTTTGTTTTAAAATAAACATTGTTAATTATTAAGAAATATACGTAAGAATAACATACCCAATAAGAAGGTAGTCTGTGCATAGGTGCTCCGGATATTAGCACGTGCCATGGCCAAGATTTATTTCCTGCTGTCATACCGTTTATTACACGCCAATAGTAATTTCTATTTGATTGTCCATATGAATTGCAAGAAAAATCTTTAAATGAAAAAAATTTTTGATGTTACTAGGCAACTTGTTCATTATTTAAACTTTATAATAAATTGTTGGTGCAAAAAACGATAATTATAGGCTGCTACTCTTGGGTAAATACGTATTTCATGGGCTGTTCCCTGTTATTGGTTTTGGAAAATATCTTTACGTATTGAAACATAACTGGAAAAAATTACAGACTTGATTTTATTTAAAAACTAGGAATGTGGTTTTACCTAAAAGAGGCTTAAGCCACTATTTGTAAAGATAGCTTAAGTTTAGGAATACCTTATTTATTTTTATTTTATCTCTATATTTATCCTCCTGACTCGCAGGAAAGCGACGGAGGCTCTAGTACATAGAATAGGCAATTACCCCGACCTGCTTCCGGAGATACCAAGATATTGCTGTCCGCTTGTAATTTAATAGAGATATGACTGTAATTTAGAACTGCTTGCCAGGACCACCAAGCAAGGGAATGTGCCGTAAAGTGTCTTTCCCAAGGACACAACAGAATGGCGCGAGTGGGTTTTAAACCGAGACTGTGCTGGTCACGAGCTCGGCGCTCTAACCATTCAACCAAGCACCTTACAGTGTTTCAACACTCTGATTTGAGTGCTGAAGTAATTGCTGCTCAGTCTATCTGATTGATTCAGGCTACGTCTTGAAAAAATGCAATTAACGACCAAGTCTCAAATTAGTTGCTTTCTAGTAATGACTCCACTTAAAACAGAAAGCAGCATTCATGCCAAACAACAAAGAGAAATTTTATTTTTATTAAGAGATTATTAGAATTATAGGTCTATAGGTTTTTAGTTCTCCTAATAGCTTATTCAACTTCGGGACGGCAACCACTAAATTTTTGTAAGCTTGAGTTAAATGTAGAAATAGAGAGTCAGGGCTTAAAGCTTTTCTAGACTTTAACAGCCGAAGAGCATTGGCCAATTCCTTCGCAGAAAAATCTTGTCAGGCGGTGTTGGAATCCTATAAAGTTGGGATACCACTTTAACAATCAGTCTGGCTGACTTACAATTTGTTGTTTTGTATATAATCAACTGCGAGGAAATTGATGCGGTAGAGGTGGCTTGTGTGTCTGGTTTTGCCGGTCAACTTGTTAATTATGTTCCATGCCAGCCGACTGGAGTGCGTGAAATCAATGTTATTGACAACCTTGGACCAGCAATCTTTTCGTTTTCATCAAGATGATACAACAAGGCAAAAACAGCTAAACTAGTTGCTTTCCTGCAGAGCCTGTAGAAAAACCTGGTAGAGGTGTTCGTACGATGCATCTTAACACGGTCGGTCTATAGTTGTTTCTGCGAACTCGCGGAATTGATAATTTTGCTGCTGCAACGATAAAATTACAGAATTTTTGGTATGCTCATCAATAGAGCTAGATTCAAGGCAGGTTTATTCCTAAGACAGCTGGTTTGTGATGAAGCCGTATAATTCCCAGTTGGCCTTGCGGAAGTTTCAACGCTAAGACAGCTCACTTGAAACTGGGAAACAATTTTGTGAGGCCGTGATCAGCATTGGTTAATGTTGGGACCTACAAAAATTGTCTAAGATACGTTTGTACAGTTCAAATGTTAAAATCTTCACTCGCAAAAGCCATCCCAGCCAAACCACCTGAGCTAAAACTCGCTTAATTAAAGCAGAAGAAACCAAAACGTATAAGATATGTTTAGAAAGTTTACAAAAGAGGATAATATTTTTTTTTAAGTCAAAATTACTTGAAAGCACATTTATGTTTGAAATTAAGATCAAATATTTTTTTAATCTATGCTCTCTGTGAGAATTACTTGATTTCTTGGTTACTTTTTGCTCCATACATTTAACGAAAATTCTTAGCTCAAGCCATCAGTTGTTTTCTCTGAAATAGAAAAAGAACTGCCGCTGAAGTGAATTCCCGATCGTGTGGTTTGACGATTGGCGTTTGCTGATATGTACAATCCACAAACTCTCAAATAAACTATTGCATTTGATTACGTTCGTACACATTCCGGTTTAAATCATATCTTTGTTAGGAAATTTCTTTTTTATATATAGCTTTATCGCTTTTGGAATATAAATTCAAATTTTATTAAAAGCTTTAAAACTCGGTGGTTTAAAGCTTTTAGCTATAACACAAAGTCAACTTTAAGTTTGTTTTTTTTTTTGCTACGGTTAATCTCTTTTAATTCTAAACATAAAACTTATTTTCTACGGCATTATGCATTCAAATCAAGGTACAAAACAAGTGTTTTAATTTATTTTAAACGCTTAAGGAATATTATAAATTCACTGCAGTGGTCAATATTTAAAAATTTATGTTTGCATAGGCTTCCGCTGCGTCTAAATTAAAAACTGTGCAGTTTTTAACTTTCTAAGTCTGGTTCATTCATATTGCTTCTTTTTCAAACTGAAACAAAATAGTATTACTATATTTTTGAATCCAGGTAAATTGCTCGAAATCAATTGCTCAAAAGACAGGTTGCTTAAAAGCCGAGATTCAATTGCTCTGTGATCTTTAACGCGCTTTGTCTACGTCACACGAGATGCAAATCAAGCAATATGTGGGCTGTGTAAATGAAGCTGGAAGCAGAAGAAAATATTGGCAACCTTTAACTCTTTAATGTTTTTTATTTTGCCTTTTAATTGTAAACACAAAAAATTTATAACTTGTTGTTTTCAATATAATTATTCATTTAACTTAACAATTCCTTTCGAGCAACCTGCTTTTCGGCCAATTGATAGTTCGAGAAATTACTTTTCGAGCAATTGATCTCGATCATTTTATTTTCAAGCAATTGATTTCGAGCAATTTACCAAATACCAATTTTTTCCATTAACCAACTTTAAAAAATAAAAATTAACAGTTAGTCAAAATAGATTTGCGACAAACAGACGGCCCAGATCACAATAAAAATTTTCTGTTGAATATACGAGCGAAAGCTAAGATATTAACCGATTAAGATGTTACAACATTTACCTTCATTAACACTTAAAAATTAAAAAAAGCTTGTCAATTGATAATGGTTTTTGATCAAATTACAAAAACCATCGCAATTACTCCAAGCAGTAGAAAAAGCACATTATAAAATGCCTGTTTATGAGATCAATTTTAAAACCTAAGACCGAGATTGTATTACCTCGAGACCAAGACCGAGGCCGCAAGCATTAGTTTAAAAGCAAGACCGAGGCTACAAAAATTCAATCTTGATACTTTCATAACTATATTTCTACACTTATGAGATAAGGAGTTTTTTTTCCAAGACACAGGGTACCTATAAGTTCTTTATATTCTTCTACAACAGGGTTTTCAAACTATAGTCCACCTAAAATGGAGACCTATACATGGGATCCACAAGGTTTTTTTATAAAAAATAATTATCCATCTACTTTTTTCTAAAGTATTTCTAAAAACTTGTAAACAATGATTTGGGTAAGTTTTACTTTCAGCAGTTATATGAAACCTTTATTTATTTATTTATTTATTTTTGATCTTCCCGAAACTTTTGTGTTTAGAATGGGAATCCATAGAGTTTCACAAAATTAGCCTAGGGGTCGTCCTATTCCAATGAGTTTAGAAACTCTTTTCTAGAATTGCGACAATAAAAAAACGCTTAAAGCAAAACCGGAGAACTAGTTCTGGGTCTGTGTGAGAGGTGTGAAAAAGCTTAATCGACATCTGTTGCTATTTAAATGATTTCAATGTCTGTTAATAAGCAATTGTTAGAATTTAAAGAAAACTGCTCCAATCGTTTGCGATTCAGCAAAAGATGGAATCAAAGTTGTGTTTATAAATGACAGTTGACTAAGTATTAGCTAAATGGTATAAAACTTATTGCATAAATAAGGTAGAAAAAAAGAGTTCCTAAACTAGGGATAACTATTTACGATACGTTATTTGCAAAAGTATAGGACCACCCCAGTCGCAATGACATTTTGTGGCAAAGCTTGAATTAATCCCATTAAATCGTTCAAATTAAATTATTTTATTAAAGAAACACATTATTGTCTCATAGCCATTTATTAAATCTTTCAAAAATTTCAAATATATGTTTGCAACAAGTTGCAGTGCAGATAAATGTATGATAGAATGGTATTCTCAATCTTTTTAAAAGCAGAGAAAAACGGTCAAAAAGCTTTCATTATTGGCTGTTGAACGTTCTTAGATAGTGGCTTTGCATATGGAAAGACTCTCAGAAAGGCAGTTAATAAAACAACTACAACGTAACAAAAGTTTAGTCGATCGCCAATAGAAAAGTTTAAGAAGCATGAAATTTATAATGAAATCGGAAAAGCTGGTAGACCCTGTCAAACTTTACGAAGAGATAATCATGCCATCCAGCAAGCTGTCATGCAATCCTCCGTTAGTTCGTGTCGTAAAATACGTGCCAATTTGCTAAAAAATGATACAGACATTAGTATTGGCACGGTTTCAAGTTGTTTGAGCAAGGAGTTCAGTTTAAAATCATATAAGCCAGCTGCAAAACTACGTCTCATATCTGCTACGAAAAAGAAGAGATTGTCTTTTCCCAATAAACATCTTTATTGGACTGTGGAAAATGAAGAACAGTTTCATTCTCTGACAAGTCTACAGTTCAGCAGTTTGCAGTGCACAAGAGGTGCGTTTTTGATTGCTTTTGCTGCAGCGAAAACAATTATAATGTATGTACTATTGATCAAAGTTTATGAAGTAATATTTAGTGTATTATAAGTAAATGCATTTTCAAGATCTTATAATATTTGCATAAAATAATATTTTAAACTAAAAACTAAAACGTCTAGATGTTTAAACGTACCTAAAATTAAAATTGCAAAAATTATCACCAAACTCTTTGAAAAATTCTGTTTGTCCATCCGCAACAGTTCTTGAATGATAACCTGATAGCTATAGCAAGAAAGTCAAGATTTGTTTAATAAACCTATTCAATACAATTAGTTTACTGGCAATCAGTGATTTTACTCCATGGAAGCAAAGACAAAAAATTTTGGGACTCTGATGAATAATTATTTATTACACTGCATATAGACGGTTCTGGTTATACGCCTAAAAGAGCTAATGCGTCCAGCAAAACAAACTTTAAAAAGTTTCGTGTTCAAGTGTTTTGAAAGATTGAACTCTGCCTTCGCGATAATACGTAAGTTGCAGTTTTGCAAATCAATAGCAAAATATCAAGAAGCATCTAAGTGCTTGTGTAAACAATAATTTATAATAAACAAAAAGCAATGCGAGATTAAAGTACTGCAAAATCTTTAGCAAAAAAAAGGCATGGTGTCCACTTTAAGAAACTTGGCATTTTATCGTAGAAAACACCTTACAAATAGCATCCAAGAACACGCAACGCTTTGAAACTCGCCTAAAAATATTTAACAGAAAGGATTGCAAGGGTCGTAGCAGCTGCTACAGTGTTTCTGCTGTTTTTTTGATCCGGTACTGCTCAAATGTTCAGTAAAATAAGTTTTCAGAAATACGGTTCAATTTGTAATAAAACAATTACGGGTAATTTACTTTTTCCACTTTTTCGAAAACGCAGGGTCTTCAAAGCAAAATTTTACACAGAAACATAAAGAAACTTTTTCTTAATATCTAGGTGTGCTGCCTTTGGGGCATCAACTTTAGATTTTTTGAAAATCCAATGTAATCTAAAAAATGTTAATTTTTGTCGTTATCAGTATTGAGTTATATATATATATTTTATTTGATTTAACTATTATTTTCTTGCCAAATCAACTTCTACAAAATAAATTTAGATTCGCCGTGCTTGTAATTGCAAAAGCATTGTCTGATTCATATTTATAAATACTGCGAAGCTGTTTTTTGAAATGAAAGGTAGCGTACACCAAACAAATTTGTAATATTCACAATATTTCTTTCAAGTTGCTACGAAAATCTAAATTTCTGTACTCCTTTGGGTATTCTTTGATGTATTATGAGTTTAAATTTATGTAGCCTATTAGGAACAGTAATAGACTTAACTTTGCAAGGAATTCAAAAGTTCTTTTACAACAATCGCAAATTTTTTCGTACAGCTGTTGTAAACAAACTGCTTGTCCTTCAATTCTATTTCATCTTTATATCTGTCCTTCTGATTTGGAGAAAAGCGTCAGAGGCACTACACATTGAGTAAGCAATTACACAAGCCTGCTTCCGGAGGTGCTAAAATGTAGTTGTCCGGTTAAAATTTTTTCTTTTGGTTGTTCAGTTTTACAAAGACATGTCTGAAATTTAGAACTACTGGCCAAAACCACAAATAAAGGAAAGTGCCCCAAAGTGTCTATTCCAAGGACACAACAGATGGCGCAAGTAGGTTTTGAGCCTAGACCAAGGCTGTCCAGCCCGCCGCCCGCGAAACCTTTTGGTGCAGCGCCCAAGGAATCTTTAATCATATTATAAACTCTAGTCTGGTGCTTCTCATTTTAAGCAGTTTGGTTTCTATGAATCTTTAATCCGATGTTCAATCCTCTTGAATTATCGCAGTGCCTCTTAACCGGTGTTACCTGTGCGCCGCAAGAGATTCCCAAGTTTGCCGCTAAACTTTTGAAAAACATTAGTTCAGCGATGTCCAACCTGAGAGTTTTAGACATTTAATTGACTAAACAAAGCCTGAATCAGAGTAAAGACTTTAATTTTTCGAGAACATTTGTTTTGAAGACGAAATTGACAAATCAGAGCCTGATTCTTACTGAGGATCTTTTCTTTTGGTATTCATCCTAGAATCTCAGATAATTTTTTTGTTCTATTCGTAAAATAATAAAACTTCTCATTCGGGCAAATCTCACAAAGTTTAGGCAAAATTTCATCGCCCTCCCAAATTTTTTTTGGCTTCTACGCCTATGTGAAAATTAATTCCAAATAATCATTAAAAACAATGTGAACAAAAAAAAAAAACTAAAAAAACTTTGACTCTAACATAAAATTTTCGAATCAACTTTATTGATAATTTGAATTCAACATCATTCACTGAACCAACTGCGGCCCGCGGTAAACTTGCAAACAAATATTTGGCTCGCGACAAGTAAAAGGTTGGGCACTCTTGACCTAGACTAGTGATGCCGAACCTATGGCCTTGCGTGCCAGAGTTGGCACGCAAGGCCATGATTGCCGGCACGCGCGGAACATACTGTATTTCTTTGAATAGAATTTGCGCATTCTATTCGAAGGAGTACAGAATTATTGCGAATTTTGTACGCATTCTAAACAAGGGCGCATTCTAATCAACGGCGCAAATTATTTTTTCATAACTAACTTATGGCCAACTTTCAACGTATCGTTCTCTGTTCAATATTAGCTTCGATCAAAGACGACTTACGGTAATTACATTTTTTGAGAAGTAGCAGACTTGGAACAGACTTTGCTTTGAACACTATAAAATGCTTGCTTTTCGGTCAGCATTTAAGAAAGTTGTTCTTATTAAATCATTTAAACCTCTGCTCTCTTGTCAATAAAAATTTGTTTAAAGATTAAAACTAACAAAATTCTGTCGGATGTGAGTCTATCAAAATGCTGGCACGTTGAGATAGATAAAGTCATTTTGGGTTACCCTTGTGGCACGCGGTTTCGAAAAGGTTCGCCATCACTGACCTAGACCATTTCGATCACAATTACGACGCTCTTAACCCATATTAACCCAAGGGTAGAACTAAAAAACTAAAAACTAAGAACTTTGAGAGGCTGTGCAATTCTATGGCACAACTTAAAACAGTGTTTGTAAAGATATTTTACAACTTTTATATATCTCAAAGCTATTCATAATCTAAAATAATAAAAAAAACAGTTATTTTTAGTTAGAAAATGCATTTGAAATAATGACTACAAATGACTACAAATGTAGTCATTGGGATAATTCGGGTTAACCACTTGACCAAACTGCTGCAAATCGACCACACTGCCGCGTTTCGGAAATATTTGCAAAACAGCACTTTTTTAAATTCAAGTTGACCAATCCTTTTGTTATAGTTTTGCTTTACCCTAACTTATTCGTCAGTTTGTTTTTATTATGGCTTCAAAATATTTTTGATTAATTATGAGTAAGCTACTTTTTTCTATTATCCCGTAATCCACTTTACTAAATCCTTCTTATACAGTATATATCATATTCATAATTTATTTGTAACTTATATATTAAACAATCCAAATACTAAAGCAGTTAAAAAAATTTTTTATTAATAACATCTTTCTTTCTGACAATTAAAACATTTTTTTTTAAATGTCTTGTCATTTTTCTAGCAGTTAAATTTTCTTTACTAAAACAAACTAAATTCCTTTAGAGTACAACTTCGCGCACCTTTCTGTACAATTAAATTTTTAAATTAAATATTGTAACTTATACAAGTTGTACTGTTGTTACTTGTTACAGATTTCTGCTCAAGATACGGTTGCTGTTAAAGTGTAATGAAAAAATCAAATTCAAGCACCAAAAGTTATTTATTTGTAGACTATTAGTTTCATCACCATTAAAAGGTACTTTAGAGAAGGTTTTTTTATAGCCACATAAGGAAGCAATTCCTAAAATTACTCAAATCAAAAAGTTTTAAAAGTGGTGTTGGTGGGAGTAGTCTACATTATAAAAAAATTAGATGCAACAAGCTGTCCAACGTGCAGACTGCAAACCATATGCGGCCAGCAAAATCATTTGATATGGTGCGCCAAAGATTCAAAGATTTTTACTTAACAAAAACTGTAATAAAAAAGTTTCAAAAATTCAAAACAAAAAATAGAAACGCTTTTTGCCTCGTTTGAAATTCAAATAGCCGAGTAAGTATATTCGGAGCATTCCGAATCGGTTTCCTTTTTTGCTTATCTTAAACCAGAGGTGGGGAACCGACTATTTAGTGTGGCTTGCGTTCCAAAGTTGTAAACGATTAAATATTTCCTTGAGACAACCTTGCGAGTATTTTCCGATTTATATCAACATCGTGCTCATTTAGCCTTGTAATGGCATAATTTTCTATTTGTGACGTAACAAACCTTACAATTAACCTGTAAATGATTTAGCGTTACGGTATTGATGTTCTTAAGAGGAGGTTGCATGCACAGCAAACTATTTTGCAAAGGTATTGCAAGACCGATAATGTATTATTCAAACGAGTTATGAAATTAGCGAGCTAATTGCAAAAAAGTTGAAACACACATAGAAGAGAATTTGTAAAAGAATGTATTGTTGCAGCTGCTACGTTGTTAGCACCAGAGAAAGTCACTGTTTTTGAAAAAGTTAGTCTATCGAGAAGAACAGTCTCAAATCGGATTCAGAAAATGGAAGATAATTTTGAAAAAACACTGAAGATTAAGCTCAAGATTTCGAATTTTTTGCATTGGCTCTTGATGAGACTACAGATATGACAAATATAGCCCTGCTAGCGATCTTCATTCGAAAAGTAACTTCCGAATTTAAAATACAATAAGATTTGTTGTCACTGGAATCCATGCATGAAACTACACGTGGCTATGATTGTTTGAGAAACTTTTCTTGGCAAAGCAAAAATTTAATCTTCCGCTTGAAAAATTTAGTGTAGTTGCTACAGACGGTGCTCCAGCCATAGTTGGTTCACAAAAAAGATTAACAACATTTCTTAAAAAAGAGCTGACTCGTTGCGGTCTTGTTGCAGATGATTTGGTTGTATGCCATTGTATGATCCACCAGCAAAACTTGTGTGCAAAATCACTTCAACTTCGTAACGTCATGTTAACAGTAATAAAATGAATCAACTTCATCAAAAGCAAGGGGTCTAAATGGCGCCTAATTAAAAAATTACTGGAAGACATGCAATGTATGATTGCATGCCCTGACCGCACGCCACTGCCACACACTTTGCTTTTTTACAAAAGAAAAACTATCTACCACAGCTAAATACAGTATGCGCTTGAGTTGCAAAGATTTTTGAGACATTCAGTAAAAGATTTCAGAACATTAAAGGTAAACAAATAGAATAGGATATTTTTACCACTTTTTTCAATGTATTTGCAACTACTACTCCTAGTAAGTTTCAACACGAAGTAATTGAGCTTCAGACTAATGATACATTGAAAGGTATGGACGTTAACTCTCCACTGATTGAGTTTTATCAATGCTACGTAAATGTTGATAATTTTCCGATCCTGCGGAAACATACTCTTAAATAAGCTTCTCTATAAGGAAGCATCTACTGTTGCGAAAAATTTTTTTTCTAAACTGAGTCTCGTAAAGAGTCAGTTTCGCTTGGATAAAAAAAGCGTGGTCGATTGGTTAGAGCGCCTTACTCATGATCAACATGGTCTTGGTTCAAAACCCACTCGCGCCATTCTGTTGTGTCCTTGGGAAAGACACTTTACGGCACTTTTCCCCTGCTTAATGGTCTTGGCAAGCAGTTCTAAATTAAAGTCATATCTCTATTGCATTGCAAGCGGACAGCAATATCTTGGCATCTCCGGAAGCAGGTCGGGGTAATTGCCTATCCTACGTATTAGCGCCTCCGTCGCTTTCCTGCGAGTCAGGAGGATAAATATAGAGATAAAATAAATAAATAAATAAAAATAAAAAACCTTGGAAATTTACGGATAAAAATCTTGGAATGCAATTACAAATCCCAATATCTTTTGCTTCAGCCGATATCGCATGCCTCACCAAAGAGAAGAACTTTCAGCCATCACATTAATAATTAAAAAAATCATTTGAGTATTTTAAATGTTTTTATGCGGAATTTGAAAGTGAAGTTTTGTTGTGGCCCGCCATTAATGTCCTGCAATTCATGCAGCCCGCAGTACCAAACAGTCATGGCTTTAATGCAAAACGAAGCGGCCGTACCGGACCCCCCGTAAAAACATAAAAAAGTAGCCCCCTTACGCAAGATATTGGTCTATTTCTTCATAGAAGCACCAGGACGGTGGTATCCGTAAAATGAACGCCTTTTTTAAAAAAACCTCTTTGCTTTGAAACACTAAAAAATGGCTCCCCCTAAAACAATAACCTTTTGATAGAGAGAACACTAAAAAGTGGCCCCTCCCTACTTTTCTTGCACTGGGCCCCCCTTTTGTAAGGTTATCACTGATACCACGTAGGTTCCTCATCCCTGTCTTAAACCCTTAACTAAAATTTTAGTTTTATCACTCCACGAAATAGCCAAAAAACAAACGAAATATTTTAATTAAACAGCAGCGTCCTGGGATTTCTTTTTTCGTCCAAAGCAATTGCGTAATAGTTGCCCTTACTCTAGTAAGGTTTGAGAAAAGTAAGTAAAACTTATTTAAAGCTTAAAAAAGACCTACAGCAGTTTTCTTCTAATCTGACTTGAGTGTGTTATATAAAAAGTTTTTCTAATGTCGATTTGACAAAAAATTATAAATTTTGTTGTTGTCTTCAAGCAAATTAAAACGGTCCAAATTGTTTCACCTTTTTATTTACATTAGGTAAAGTTAACAATTAAAAAAATTTTTGTTTTGAAAGCATTTTTTTACTAACAGCAAGTCTAGGTTTTCTCAACCATAAGAACAGTAAAAACTTTTAGATTTTAGCCAAATAACATTCTTAAAAAGTAAATAAAAAGATTGCCTGAACTAATTATTTACTATTTAGCTTTGACAGTACTAAAACACTAAAATAAGTAAACATCTTATTTAGAATTGATTTGTTTTTGCCAGACTCTTTCATAGCAATACAAAAAATTATCTTATAAAGAAATAAAAACTGAAGACTGCAGAAGTGGTAAAAATAGGCAAATTTAAATCAAATACAAGTTTGCAAATCATTCTTATTTTTGCTAACATTTGAATCTTCAGTTTATTAAAAAATAAAATTTCTTTCATGGTACTGCTTCATTATTACGTTTGTTTTAACGAGATCTTTTACGTGCACAAGAAATTTCGTTGATTAAATTCAAAACAAATGACCTTAGGCTTCCAATCCGGAAATTGTTGAACTATTTTAAGGTATTTTAAGTGCATGGTATGAGCCGATAGAGGCGACATGGTGGCTGAATTGTTAACTTCATAAAAGTTTTCCCCAATGAAAATTTTTTTGATAGCATATTATTTGGTATCTTTTGGAATACAATGAAATTATCTTTTTTTAAAGAAGCGCCAGCTTAAAAAAACGTAAGACAATGATTGTTCAAAGGACCGTTTTGCTTTAAAAATATAAATATTAGACAAGAATATCTTTGATTTGATTACAAATATTGAGATGACGAAACTCGATGCTTGTTTAACAACATCACTCCCAGCATCTGATCCGGGCAGTACAGCACCCTGGGGTAGTAAAAGGATAAACCCCCGGTCCCAGACCTGTTTGTGTCTGACCTGAAGTAAATGCCCTTCCTAAGGACGACGACTTCGATTCAAAGGCACAGCTATAGAGTTTTTAAGATGAGGCTAAGGCCAGCTGTTATGTTGTTGTTGCCTAACTCAACATGTCCAAAAGCTGGTGCAAAGAAGAAAATGTGACTTTTTTTCCTGGTAAGCAAAATTGTATATTATTAAACATCAATACTGATTGTAGACGCTACAATCAGTATTAATGTTTAAATTTAAAAACGCAGCTATGAAGGAGATATTTTTTGAAAATCTGACCTTGACGAGAAGTACGATCAGCAAAATATCAAAAATTGTCTTTTCTGAGATTACCAATGGTAAGTTTTTAATATAAGGCAAGTTAACTTTAAAATAATTCTTGTTTTTTTTTAGAGCAACCTCAAAAGTTTTGCTAACATTTCTGTTGAAGTTGAGGATGTGAATCCAAACGGTAAGGTTTTTATGTCAAAGTAGGCTAAGTCAATTAAACTAACTTTTGTATTTTCTTAAAACAACTACAAAGCAATAGGATTTATTTTGTAAGCTTTCCTACAATTGTATTTTTTGGCACATCCAGATTGGTTTTGTAATATTTTTTAAGCTCTTCTTTTATTAAGTCATGCTACTGGTCTTTTGCATAAAAAAAAACGTAACTAATTAGCTTTTTCCCAGCAATGTTTTATTCATAGTATATAAATCTTACAGATGATTTATTTAAGTTGTTTTTTGGAATTGGGACTAAATCTACTTTTTCTAAACCGTGTTGGGTGAAAAGCCAGAGGTGTTCTTATTCAAGTTTCCAAAACAAACAACCTATATTGCGTCACTCTTGAAAACATCCTTCGGCAATTTGAGTAAGAATCAACTTGAGAATCTGCTCAATTTAAATTAGGTTTTTACTGCTACATAATTCAACTTTTAGCAAACAGTATATGGAAGATGAATAGCTATCATGATCCATATTCACAAAAAAGGAGACAAGAAAAAATGCACTAACTACAGAGGCATTTCTTTATTAAGTCTTCCTTGGAAAGGTTTATGCAAAAACTTCAGGATGCACAATGCGGATTTTGTCCTGGAAGATCCACCATGGACCAGATCTTTTCCCTTCAGCAAGTTTTTGAGAAATCGTGGGAATATGCCAAAGAGGTGCACATATGCTTTGCAGACCTTGAAAACGCGTATAATCGTGTTCCAAGAGACAAGCTATGGGCAGTACTGTTGGAGTATGACGTAAAAGGTTAGCTATCAGCTGCTATCAAATCGTTGTACAAACAGTCAGAAGTCTGTGTTCGAGTCAATAGCATGCAGTATGGTGTTGGGCGATTGCATTCGTCCATGCACAAATGGGGTCTCGCTCCTTTACCGAATTGCGAGTGTGGCGCTTCTGAACAAACCGCAGACCATGTTCTAACAGCGTGCCCTATAGGGCATCGGGCACCACATAAAGCACGAGGTTTGACAGTTTTGGATGATTAAAACCAGCGCTTGTTTTAATGTAAGAAAAAAATTTAAACTTTTTTTATAAACTTTAAACAAAAATGTGTTTGAAAAAGTAAATATTTTGGCATGGGGTCTACTTTAAAGTCAATAGCAATGAAATCATCATTTTTTGGGTTTTTGGGTTTTTTTTGGTTTCGGGTTTCAACATTTGTGATTTAATAAAGAAATTTTCAAAACTATTTCTATTATTAACACAAAACTTGCCCTGATAGTTCTTTGGAAACGCGGATTTAGTATTTGGCACAAATGGTTTTTTCTATTGCGGTGATACAAACGGCTAGTTTTACGTTTTTCCCGGCAGGCATCTGAACAACCTACTATAAGACCAAGCAATACTTAGTTCAAGTCCAAAGTGCCATGGTTAGACAACGAGACATAGCAGATTCAATTTTTAAATCTTATTTTTATGTATTTGAAAATGTCCCGGTGAAAAATATTATTAATTTAATAAATACAGTTTTTAAAACATGACGACCCCTGATAAAAATTGCGATACGAATATTTACCAAACGACAACAAGAGTAAACATTTTTTATTGTTTTAACATTCAATGCAAAATCAGTTTTTCTGTAACCTTTCAATTTTATCCGAATTTATACCATACAGTATAATTGCATCGTATAAGTTGAAAATCCGGTTCCCAAGTATTTCATCTCGACATCTGATTATTCTTGCACCTGAAAGAATACGTTTGTCATTGCACCAAATTGTTAATTGCTTTTCTGTTGTGTACAATCCACTTTGACACTGATTCAATATTCAACTCTATCGGAAATTTCAGGGGCCAAATATATTTCTACAACGATTTGCAAAATAAGCAAATTGAAAAACATTGAAACAGCTTTTAAACATAAAAGAAAAACAATTCAAAGCGGCGTAAGATAATTTTTTGGTTAGATTTGCCAATTCAAAAGCAATGTTTAGTTTATTTACCTTCTTCATTTGGAGGAGATGTACGGAAGCTAAATGGTCCACGAAATGGACACGTTTCCATCAGCCAGGTCGCAAGATTTTTGTTGACTTCTGAGAGAGCATGGGCTCCATTTGAATGGTGATAAATAGGGCAAGATGTTATTATGTGCTCAGCTGTCTGCTCCTTTCCGCCACACTCACAGGCACCGTAGAAGCCATACCTCATTTGTGCGTTTTCCGATCAGAATAGACCAACGCCGGTTTGGAGGCCATTAAGCTTGACCCATGCAGGTCTGGATAATTAATTTCCGGCGGCGTTGGGCTAACATCTTTAATAAATCTCTAGAGGCGTTTTCTCGCGACTCCATGCTCCATTTATATTCCGTCCATAGTGCTATGTTGGTCCCTTACTGGGCGGGGTTGTTCAACAGTTTCACGCAGCAGGAACAAATGGGTGTCTTAATTTAGGATGTCGCATCGGTCCACCAAGAGACAGGAGCTTTTCATATAGAAAGTGTTCTGGCTCCTGAGCGCGGCGAACTAGGGACAGTACGCCTTTTTGGCGGCGAAGCTTAATTGGTTGGATGCCTGCTAAGATAAACAGGTTGTCCATTGATGTGAGTTGCAGGCATACAATCACTATGCATAAGCCATCGTAATGGGCTTGTCGATAAGGCGATTTATGAGCACTGCAACACCAAACAGCCTCGCAGTACCTAGCCGTGGAATAGACCAAGACAAGGGTGGCTGTACAAAATGTTGTTTCATCCGCATTCCAGCTTGATCTAGCCAATTGCTTTAGAAGCTCAATGCGAGATGTTAGCTTCTGCAAAAAGTGAGTGCCAATCCAACTTTATGCCAAGATAAGTGGCAGCACAAAACGATGGGGCCTGTCCATTAACAAAGATGTTAAGCTCACGTTTTGCCTCCTTGTTGTAAAGGTGAAAGGCTGCCGACACAGTCTTTGTTGTACTGACCTTGAGCTTTCATTTGTAAAGGTATGGGAAAAACTTGCCACGACTTAGTTAAGAGTTCCCTTTAATGCCTACCAGTCGCTTGCATAATACAAGATGGCCAGGTCATCAGTATAAGCAAATTTCTTGGCAAGTGTCACTGATATGTCACATGTATAGATATTAAACAAGAGGGAGCCAGAACTGATTCTTGTAGAACGTCATTTTTAAGGCGTCCTAACCTGCTTTGTTTTCCGGTACCGGTGGTAAGGGTGAAACGTCGATGGCATCCAAGTTCCATAATCAATGTAAAATGCAAATGCAAGTTCCATAATGCAAGTGCAAGTTCCATAATTCCATGTGCCTGTCCGAAAGAAGACGGAGCAGCTTCTAGGTGAGGCCGCGGAGCAATAGAGTATCGTAGGCTGCTGTGAGATTGATAAACAAAGTGCCAGCCTTTGTTTTAACCAAAAAGCTATTCTCAATTTCTTTAGTTAGAAGAGTGACTTGATCTACAGTCAAACTTCCGCGCCGAAACCCAGCTTGCTCTCTAGCAAGCAGTGGGTCAATAATTGGTTTGACACGGGCATAGATAAGTTCTTCTAAGATCTTAAAGGGGGACACAAACCAAAAAGATAGTTCTATAGCTCTTTTGGTCGCCTAATAGCTTATTCGGCCTTGAGATGGCAAACCCTAATGGTCTCCTTCAAATTTTTGCAAGCTTGAGTTGCGCATGCATGAAGACAGGAGCTTGTTAACCAGGACTTCAAAGCTAAGCCGGCATGGAGTATTAGCGCTGGACATAGAGAGTCAGGGCCCGGAGTTTTTTCAGACTTTAACATCTGGAGGGCATTGGCAACTTCTTCCGGAGAAAAATCTTCAAAAATACATTTGCAGGAATCCACAAATTTGGGATGTTGGGAACTAAGATATTTTTCTAAAGTACGTTGATTCAGTTCGGTGATGTTTAAATCTTTATTCCCAAAAGCCAGGTCAGGATTGGATACAGTGCTCCAGCGACCAGAGAAAAAGCCAGAGGCATCTTTAGAGGAAAAGATTTCTCTTGGATTCCCAGCCAGCCAGACATTCTACATGGGTTGGTGCAACTATAGCCGCAGTCAGTGTGCTGGCAGTTAAAATCACCTGCACAAAGACAGGGATATGGAAACACTGGAGTGGCTGTTAATATGAGTTGCAAGGTTGGTGGTTTGTAGACATTGACAATCTTGCAACCATCAATGTCCACACACAACCACTCAATTGCTGATTGATCCACAAAATTTTGGCTAAGCTTCTTATGGACATAATGTAGCAAGGCCATGCTTTCTGCTTGAGACTCAACTAGGCAGTGTAAAGTGTGGTATTACTGGCTGGTCTGTATTTGTGCAATGGGTCTCTTGTAAGAAAATGACAAAAGCCTTATGTTTGGTAGTCAATTAGCTGATAACGCATATCTTATTTGCGCTTAGAACTTTAACATTTAAATGTAGTATTATGGACACAAATATAAGTTATTATAAACACGGGTTACCAACAACCGCCTCAGGTGTCGCAAGGCAGGGTACATGTAAAAATTATGCTTCTGCTGGGCTTTGTGAAAGCAAGAGGAGAAAGAGAGGAGGAAGGCGAGTAAAGAGGCAACTGAAACAGTGGAAAGGGAGACGAACACTCATAAGGGTTGGTACTTTAAATACAGGAACAATGACTAGAAGGAGGAGAGAACTGGAAGACATGATGGAGCAAAGGAATGTAAATATATTGTGCAGACAGGAAACAAAATGGAAAGGGAGTAAAGCAAGGAATATTGAAGGTGGCTACAAACTATTCTATAACGGAGCTGATGGAAGAACAAATGGAATAGATATAATGGTGAGGGAGGAGCTGGTTGAAAATGTCTTGGAGGTGAAGAGGGTGTTAGACAGACTAAAATATGAAACTAGAGGTAAAAAGGTCGATACTAAACATATGTTTCACAGGTTAACAGCAACGTGTAGGAGAAAAATGATTTTTGTCAAGGCCTGGATGGGTTGATAGAAAGTGTATCAAAACAGGAGAGGATAGTTCTAGGTGAGGACCTAAACGGTCATGCAAACGAAGGAAACATAAGGGATGAGGAAGTAATGAGGAGGTACGGTGCTGGAACGAGAAATAAGGAAAGATCCATGGTTGTGGATTTTGCAAAGAGGATGGATTTGGCAGTTGTCAACACTTATTTCAAGAAGAAAGACCAAAAAAGGGTGACGTACAGTATAAAAGTAGAGGAAAAAGTAACTAAGTATATTATGTGATGTGCAGAAGGAGGAACCTGAAGGAAATGTGCGATTGTAAGGTAATAGTGAATAAGTGCGTCGCAAAGCAGGACCGTAAGGTGGTATGCAAAATGGCTCTCACAGTAAAAAAGAAAAAGGCAGAGAAAGTAAACTTAAAAATAAGATAATGGTGAAGAAGACAAGCTGCCAAGAACCGTTTAGACAAGAGGTGACCAGGATTTGGGGAGGCAAGGATGAGTTACCTAATGCGTGGGAAAAAACAGCGGAAATGCTATGAAAAACAGTTGAAACTGTGCTGGGAGTGACATTTGGGAAACGAAAAGGAGACAGGGAGACATGGTGGTTGAATGAGAAAGTACTGTACAGGTGAGCATAAAAGAAAAGAAAGAGGCAAAGAAAGCATAGACAAAATAATAGACAAAAATAGTAAAAAGATATACAAGAAAAGAAGAGTAAGGCAAAGAAGGCGGTTGCAATGGCAAAGAGACGTGCGTATGAAGATTTGTATACTAGATTGGAAACAAAAGAAGGTGAAAAAGATTTGTACAGTTTGAATAGGCAGAGAGACAGAGCGGATAAATATGTACAGCATGTGAGGGTTATGAAGGATGAAAACGGTAATGTTATTGTAAATTTGGAGGCAGTGTTAAAGAGATGGAAGGAGTACTTTCAGAAAATGATAAACGAGGAAAATGACAGAAGAGGAAGCAAAACTGGTTAACGAAGAGGTAAATTGTGTCAGTAGAGAAGAAGTGAAGAATGCACTGAGGAAGATGAAAAAGGTAAAGCGGTTGGGCCAGACGAGTTGCCAGTAGAAGTTTGGAAGTACATTGAAGAGATGGAGATAGAGTTTTTAACCAGACTGTTCAACAGACTATTAGTGGGTGAACGGATGCCAGAAGAGTGGAGAAGGAGTCCGCTTATCCCAATCTATAAGAACAAAGGTGACACACACTGCTGTGGAAGATACAGAGATATTTATTGCTTCCTGGTGTTATAGGGAGGATTCTGGGTTAGTTTCACCCACAATCAACAGTTACGGTCTCTTCTTGAAAAGACCCAAAAGCTCATCCTAGATGCCATTGCAAATCCACTCAAAACACCTATTTCGGATTTGGCTATTGGTCAACATTTGTTAGATAACAAGATTTGCGCGGAAAAATTGCGGAAAAAATCGAAAATTTGCTCTCAATTTTAGCTACAGGACGATCATTTTTTATCTGGAAACGCTTGAAGCCACCTTTGTAGAATCATTTGAACCCTTTTTTTCACCAAATAGAATTTGTTTATGGACTAAAGCTTTCTGGCTTACGCCGTAAATGAGCGTATAAACAATCCTGTGCTTTTTTTCTCCAACCAATCGGAGACGCATTTACTTTGAATTTTTTAACTCTATATAAACTACGTTTTCTTGCAGTTCGTCATTGCCAAGGATTTCTTCGAGCAAAAGTTGACCTAAATAATTTTAAAGAAAACAGTCTTTTTAAAAGCTGCCATATATTAAAAGAGTTACTAGTACCGTCAGTACCATTGGTCATTTCAATTTATTTATTATCATTTAGCAGTATCGTAATGTTTTTACATTAAATACGATTACAGTAGTGTCATGCACGTCGAAAAAACGACAAATTGTACAATCCATCGACCACGATCAATCAAACGTCAACCCGTATCTTCCCCAAAGTTCTTGTTGACTTAATGACTAGATTGCTGTTGGATAGGCCTCATAGCATTTGTGTTATTCATTGTTGTTGAGATCCATGAAATGAAGCTTGACAATTTTGTGTAAAATCCTGGTACCGGCACTTTAGAGTTTTCACCGACGAATTGACCACAACCCCACCCCCAGCTTACAATTCCGATCTGTACCCAACAGTCGGGGCCGTCATTGAAAACCTAATAATATTAATAGTTATTTAGTCAGTAGTACATGACATTGCTGCGGAAGCACAAAATAATCATCAACTTAATATCGATATTCTTAGTAATTGCATAATTTCTAGAAAAATAACAACAACAAAATTCTTCAAAAATATTTTTAGGCTTAGAATTGAGTACTCTGTATCACCCATTCACAAGCCAATCGTAACTCTGGTTGATAGCAAGCTTTAATTACGGGTGACTTTATGTGTTTCTAAAAGTATTTTTGACTCCGATTTTAAAAAATGTCTCTACTTTTTTCTAGCACATCGCACTTTTAAGATATTTCTATTTTTTGTTTTTACAGTTTAACCTACAAAAACATTTGCGATATTGATTTCACCATGCTTCTTAGTTTCAGAAAGCATTCCTTTTGTGGCTAAACTGATCCTGATAAGTAGTAACTGATAAAACAAAGAGTTTTACTCAAACGTGATAACTTATATCTATTAACTTAGAATGTACGAGTATGTGGTGTACTTCAAGCCTTCAATGTTAGATAGGTTTTAGTTGATTTGTAGTTGTGTTTTAAAGAAAATGCTTAGAAGTAACAATTGATTGCGTTTTTTTAGAGATTATAAAGATTACTTTGCTGTTTATCTATACGTTTCATAATCATGCCAAGAAAGTGTAAAAATATTTCAAACTTATTTTGCTATATATGTGGCAGCTTTACAATTAAAGCTCAACGACGAGCCATCATATCAGATTTGAAAAAAAATATTCAGACTGTATTTCAGTTATCCGTTGGGAGACTAAGATAAGCAGTGGGCACCCCAACAAATGTGCACTTCTTGCTCAAGCGGCTTGCGAAATTGGATGAACAAACAAACATCAGCAATGTTTTTTACTGTTCCCATGATATAGGGGAAACCTAGTGACCACTTTCAAGATTGTTGTTTTTGCCTTATAAATATAAAAAGATTTAGTGCGAAATAGAGTACGACGATTACCTACTAAAATCTAGACTCAACACCAAGACCTGTTCAACGTGATGCTTCAATCCCTACACCACTTTTACGTAAAGATGGGCTTGCATCTCTTGCTAATGAAGTTGAGGAAGATTTTGATAAAAGAAATACCTATGCTCCAAACACTTCAACAAATTCTAAGTATGTTTCAGAAAAAAGTTCGAAGCCTATTCTCTTTTCCCAAAAACGTTTACATATTCTCATAAGAGACCTAGCACTTTCGAAACAAAACCAGAACTGTTTGCATTCAGATACAATAAAATAACTTACTTCAGAAAGATGTGATTACTTCAGAAAGATGTAAAAAAAATCTCAACTAATGTGGGTTTTCAACCGGTTAAATTTGTTTCTTTTGCACTAAGTAATTATTAAATTGTTATGTATGTTCGCTTCTCACCTTGTGTTTGTTGGTTTGTGTTTTTAACTTCTTGGTTTTTAAATACGGTGCGCGTTGTGTTCTGCTTTTACCTGATGAAGTCCGCCCGATGTAACGGACGAAACATCGTTGAGTTCTTCTTTAATAAATATTACACCTTTTGTATTTGTTGAAGTTTTACTTGCCTCTGATTTTACCAGAAGAACAAATGAATTTTAAAATAAGTAATATCCCTGGTAACAGTGTTTATATTAAAGATGTGATTGTTACTTATTGCAAAAAGCGCAAGATGGACTTGTCGACAGTATTTAGAGTGGATATGAACCTCTGTGCTACCGTCATAATATTAAAAGTTTGTTTGAAAAATTGAGAAAGGAGAATATAGCAAGTGTGTGGCGTCTTTTCCTGGACTTCTCTAAAAGAAGTCTCAAAGTGGTTCTTCTTTGTAATGATAATATAAAGCAATCTGTTCTAGTAGCACACTCTGTGCATTCAAAGAAATCCTTGAAAACTATTGAAGTCTTCCTCAATGCTGTTCAGTATAGTCATTATAAATGAAAAATTTGTGGAGACCTTAAGATCATTGGCATTCTAATGGGAATGCAAAGAGAATTTACCAAACACTTCTGCTTTCTCTGTTTATGAAATAGTGCTACTGCAGAGGACTATGTAAGACGACACTGGCCAGTAAGAGATTTACTCCAAAAATTGCAAAGATCCAAATTATCCCTTTAGTTGAGTCAAAGGATTTATTCATACCACCACTTCATATAAAACTGGGATTAATGAAAAAATTTTTTAAAGTACTGGGGAAGAGCAATTCCAATGAGTTTGCATTTCTTTGCATCAAGTTTTCAAGAATAAATAAAGAAAAGATAAAAGAAGTCATCTTTGTTGGCTCACAAATTCGAAAAATTTACTGTAGAAGGATCCAAGTTTTGAGTAAAGTTTTAACATGCTTATAAGATTTTAACATTATATACTCATAGATTTTGTTTTAACAAGTTATGTAACTTTCTTGATGAGTTCAAAGACAGAGGTCTTATTTTAGCAATCCGAGTGGCAGCAAGTTTAAAAAATACTTCAAGTAATTTAACAGAGATCTAATTTTAACGCTGAGCAACGAACTTGCAACATAATGTGAGTTAGATTCTCACCCAAAGCAAAAAAATTGCGTTTATTTGTGATTTTGATTTTTTAATGCTAGATATTGCTGCTTTCTTATCTGAAATACACTCGCAGTCAAGTATAGGAATAGTATAGGAATAAGTTCATTATATAATTAAATAAATTTTTTGAAAAGTTTTTTTAAAAATCTTAAATTGAACTTTGTTTTTCAATTAAAAAATACGAGTATTTTGTTTTTTTTAAATAAGCTGTTAATTTCTAATTTTCAATATTTAATTGTCATGAAAACAATCAATTCTGACGTGTTTGTTGAGTATGTGCAAAAATATTTAACTTAAAAGTTTTTAAATAAAAGACTTTATCGATTGCAACAGAGACTTAATTGGTTGCAACAGAGACGTAATAGATCGAAAAACCCTGTACATTGTCAAATAAACCAGAATTTATCAAATAAAGCAGTCTATGAGAAATAATACAAGTAATAAAATAAACAATGCTTTCTAGTTAATTCAACCCTTATCTATAATATATAACCTTAAGTCGAAGGGTTTGTATTGAAATCTTAATTTATCTGTGAACATGAGATTAAACACTTGTGTGTAAATCTTGATTCATATATTAATTAAAAGATCTATGGTAAAAAAAATAAAGAAAAGATTTATTGTATTGACATTTTAAATACAGCTAAAACTACCGTAGGTTACATGAATTTTTTTGAAGTGCTTGCATAATATTAATAGTTTTGGCTTTTAAAGAAAATATAGTAAATCACAATTCAAGATTTACATTCTATTTAACACAAGATAGAAAAAGTTTTTTTTTTTTTTTTTTTTAAATTGCTGTCATACTATATTTTTATTTTGTTTCTATATTTATGCACCTGACACGCAGAACTAAATTTTTTTTAAATTTTTCAAGTTAATTTTATCTTTCTATCTTAGTTAATAGCCTGCAATTTGACAAGAAACCAAAAAAAGCAGGAAAAGCAGTTTCAACTTTATGCAGATATACAGGGTAGTAATCATATTTTCTAAAAAATTCACTTTCAAAGACAAGCTTCTTCAAATTAGAAAGGTAAAAATAGTAAAAAAATAAAATGCATCTCTAACAATATGCTTCTAATAAAGCAGATTAATTTAAAATGCTATGGTTCCTTTGACAATAATCCTGATAAAAAATTTTAAAAAACATGCGGCTAATCTCAACTCATACCTAGTTTCACAATCTTACAAAGAAAAGCATGTCCGAAAAGTTTTTGTGATTAATAAAGTTAGAGCTGTATCCAAGAAAAATCTATTGCTATTAAACAACATCTTTTGGAAAACTCTTCTTGTGATAGCCAATACAGTGACACCAAATTTTCTGTCCTTACCCGAGAACGTACTTCTTTCCACGTTTTCGTTCTTGAAGCTACTTTATCAAATCTTTTCAACCTAATCTATGTCGACACAAGAAATTTCTTTACAGTTTAAAACTCATTCATTAACGCTTTTTTACTTTTGGTTCTGATTGTTTGCCTCTCTTAACCAATCAGACGCACTCTTGTATTCTTTTCTATTCCTGATTGGTCGCCTTTTTTAACCAAACAGACTCATTGTTCTTTCCTATATAAGCACGATTGGATTACTCTCAGTTCATTCAGACGATTCTTCCCAATAAGTGTTCGAGGAATGAACACGCTTTTTAAAGCTATCTTAAAGTTTTGTACCGCCAATCGATTCTTCAAAAATTTACTAATACCTAACCAAATATCTCCAAAAGTCACTTTCCCAGCCAGGAGTACCAAAATTCTATTCTATCTTTTATAAATTCAATAATTTACTACCGAAAGACTCTTGTTTGGAAGCCATTTTCCCAAAAAACATAGCTGTTTGTAGAAGATATCTGACTCTTAGTGATATTTTGTTCAATCTACCTTAAAACCTAAAAATACAACTTTTTTCTCATGGATTTTTTCATTGTAACAGAGATAATTGCTCTACATGCAAACACTTTTTAGAAAATTTTATTTTTCATTCTAATCATATCAATAAAACATTCAACATACACGGATACATTACTTGCAACACCACAAACTTAATTTACATAATTACTTGCACCAAGTGTCAAAAGCTATACGTGGGCGAAACTGGAAGAAAATTAAAAACACGGATAATAGAACATCTTCGTAACATTCGAAAACACAAAAACACAATCATCGATCCACATTTCAACACTACAGGTCACACCATTGAACACATGCAAGTACTTTAGATTAATAACTTGCTTTTATTAAAACATGGTGTCAACACGAAAGATTAGAAAGATTGAGTATTTTTCCACAAATGATAGTTTTATATCTTGTTCCCTTATTTTTTCTTTTTTACGTTTTTGTGTCAAACATTGTCCGATTTGTCCGAACAATCGATACGAAAACAGTTTAATTAATTAAACTAGCGCTTTTCAAACTGCGTTCCGCGGAAACACAGAAAAACAATTGTTACTTACTTAAAGTGTTCTTCGAACTTATTTTAAGTGATGAGCTGAACTATAGAAGAATGGTTGGCATCAGCTTAACATACGACCCAAAGGGGAAAACTTTTTATTTTAGATACCACAACGTTTCTGAGACGGAAATCGAAAAATCAGAGACAGATTCCGTTTTTAGAGATGAATTTAAATCTGCCTTTGATTTATCACTACGTAGAGATCACTACGTATTGGAGACTAAAATTGGGAATTCAGAAAAATTAAGACCAAGTGTTGCGTCTAAATAGCGGCTCCCTTTTTTCTTTTTGATTATAAACCTATACGCTTCACTGACTAAGGCGTAACCGTTTGCTTTGTTAGCGATTTTATTCATTCAGTTTAAAATCGTCGTAGTAGCAGATGGTCGTGTCGCCGCCAGCTCTGGTAAAATTGGAAGTCAATCTATAATCTCGTAAAGTAAGTGAATTGATGAAGTTTTCGTATTGTTGACAGTTACCGTATATTTATTTATTCTTCTTAATTTACAGATTGGAGTAAACGATTTAAATCGACTTATACGATCCGGCCGTGGCCGACAAACAAGAAATATATACAAGCGTGAGCGCTTAGGTTTTGTTCAGTGTATATTACCGGATTGCGGGTGCATTTGATCTAGATCTAATACAGTAGATTGCAGTGGGCTGCCGTAGGCTAGATGCCCACTGGTGTAGAGTCGCGCTAAAGTTTGCTATGGCTGCTACACTAAGTGTTCTCTAAATTAAAACGATAAGGCTAGGTGTTCCGTGAACAAAAAAGTTTGAGAAACTTTGAATCAAACAATTCAATTGAAATTACATAGGTAAGTTATTGCCAACTTACAAAAATTGTTACGTTTTATTATAACTGTGATTCATACAAAGTCATAGTGTTTGAAGGTTACTATACAATTTTATCAGCTGATTAAACAGTTGATGACTGACAGTTTTTATTCTCATTATTTTTTAATAAAAGAAGTTTTTTTACCTTTGAGCATCATTTGTTTCTTCTTTTTTATAGTATCTGAAGAAGTTTTAATAAACGAAAGCCTATAGAGTTGAGTGAGATTTATCGGAGATATTTTGTTAAGAATGTTTTTTAAATAATTTTCCCAGCCTATGTATCTTACAATGAATATAATCTAATCTTCCAAAGTGTAAAACAAAAAAACGCACTATTTAATTAAATATTGGAACCAAAATGTGTTATTTTATCCCGTATTCCATCCGAAACTTTTCATATTGCAAAATAAAAAAACAAATTTACCTTTGTTATCCAGATTTGCTTATTTTCTAGTTTTGCTTTTAGGTTTTCATTTGTTAATTACTTTTTTGCCTTATCGCAACTTGTTTTCAACTGGTTATTTTATTTTAATTTTTTTGTTATTTTAAATTATGCAATAAAAGTAACTGCTTGACCAAGAAACCTTATGGTTATTTGCCAGTCACGTTGTCCTATATTTAATCTCAATTATAAGATATACGAATATTTGTAATAGTTTAGTGACAAAATAAAAAAATGTGAATTTCGAATCTTCATAAATGCCACAATATTGTTGTTCAAAAAATTTTTTATTGGACACTCTAATTTTTATTAAATGATATAATTGTAATTTAGAGTTTCTAACAAAGACTTTAAGTAGGGAAAGTGCCGTAAAATGTTTTTCTAATAAAATGTGACAAAAACGAACTTATACGATCCTGATCCGTTTCCATCAAATTGTCATTCCCAACCTCTTGCTATACTGTCGACAAATATATTATAAAATTGATTTTTTTCTTAATTTTATAGAAAGCAAACAAAATTTTATTGCCAAAAGATTTGGAAAATTTCTCACGTGCTGGCATGAATAAACACACTGTTCCATAAGATCACTATTTCTAAGAAATTATTAATTAAAATCGCCCAGGTTGCGGCACTACTTACAAATTTGCACTTCATGCTTTGAACGATGCCGAGATATGTTCCACGATTAATAGTCACAATTATATAGAGTAATATTGTTTTTCTCAAGTGTTTTTTTTTAAGTAATGCAACGGTGTATTTCTACTTCAATAAATAAAAAACTCTTTTTGTGGTGGTGAAATACATTGCGAAAAAACAAAACAAGTGCATACAAACGGTCATAATTATATAAAAGATAAAGGTTTGTTGGTTTTACAGCATTGGTATGTCGATATTCTAATGCTGCTAAATATTAAAATATAGTCTATTTCAAATTCTTTTATTTAAAAAAAAATTATTTTCATTATTTTATACTTTTTTTAAAAAAGCAGCAATAACTGTTGGTAACTAAAAAAACATGTGGACAAATATGTGAACCAGTATTGAAACCAGTCTAAAATAAATTCTATACTTCGACCAAAACAATGAAGCAAGCTCCCGTAGCTTCTTCATTGTTTATAGTTGTCGTGCGCGTTGACGTCACTCTTTACGTCCAATTTTTAATTAAGTTTACGACTGTTACAACAGCGAATCCGTTACAATCGCATTTCACGCTAGATAAATGAGTGTCTAATCGTAAAAATTGTAGTGAACTTGCTAAATTGCAATTTTGCATACTTTATCAAATGAATTTTTAAAAAAATTTTTGCTCTAACAAAAGTTAAATAAATGATCTTTACTCTGCTTAAATTTCATAAAGATAGCTTAAGTAGTTTTGGAGTTATAAATTGTTAAATTGGTGGGCTTTTGAAGCCCGGCCGTTGAGGAGTCAACAGCTCAAAAAAGCTTGAGGAGAATAGGGTTAAGATTCTCGACAATTGAAACTCGCGAAGCGATCTTTTTACACTTTCCAGAAAAGAAAAGCTTATTTCAGCAAAATCTACTAAATGCTGATTTACCAGTTTTTACAACGCTTCAATCTTTGCAACTTATCAAGAATTTTTAAGATTTTCTCAAGATTTTGAACAATTAGCTCAAAAACTTTTTTATTCAATCAAAACAACAACAAATTATCTTTAGCGAGAATCAAATTTCTTTTGGTTACATCTCAGAAACTATCTTCATACTTGCTCGATTACATGTACATAAAATTATTTCAATTTGAAAAATTTGTCGGGTTCATTGCTTCAATCACAATAATTTTTTTAAGAATTTCCAGAAATATTTTAGATGATAAATTTTTTTACATTGTCAGTAGTAGTAGAACACATTAATAGTAGTCCAGATTGATGCAATATTTGAGCATTCAGGCGTAATAAATACGAGGGTCAGTCAATAAGTAATGAGACTTTTTTAATAACTCAAGTTTGCAATGACTGGTAATCAAAAAATGCTTTTTTATTTTTCAACATAGTCTCCCTCCTTTGCAACACACTTGTTCCATCTTGATATTAGATTGTCTATTCCTTTGGCATAGAATTCCGTGGACTGGGTCCTTAGCCAGTTGCTCACAGCAGCCTTCACTTCTTCATCAGTCTGGAAGTGAATTCCCCTCATACTCTCTTTGAGTGGGCCGAAGAGGTGAAAATCAGATGGTGCAAGGTCTGGGCTGTAGGGTGGGTGTGTTAGAAGTTTCCAGCCTAAATCTTCAATTTTGGCTAGGGTTCTTGCTGCTGTGTGGGGCCTTGCATTATCCTGAAGGAGAATCACACCTCTTGATTGAAGTCCTCTCCGTTTGTTCTTAATGTCTTTTTTCACTTGAGTTAGCAGCTCACAGTAGTTCTCTGAGTTCACAGTATTGCCCCTTTCCAAGAAACTGATAGTGATCGGCCCATTTCTGTCCCAGAACACAGTGAGCATGACTTTCCTTAAACTTTTCTGAGATTTGAATTTTTTCTTCACTGGGGAAGAAACATGCTTCCACTCCATTGATCGTCGTTTCGATTCAGGTTCATAATGAAAGACCCAGGTCTCATCAGTTGTCACTATTCTCGATAGAAATACATCTCCCTCCTTTCTGTATCTGCGTAGTGATGCTCTGGAAGCCATCAGGCGCTGCATTTTGTGATCATCCGTTAACATCTTTGGAACCCAGCGACAGCTGACTTTTGAAAAACGCAGCTTCTCACGCACAATTGCGTACACTGTGCCATGGGAGATGTCCAAGTTTGTAGCAATTTCATCTAAAGTGACCCTTCTATCAGATTTGATCAGGTCTTCAACTGCCTGTACTGCTTCTGGGGTAGAGACATCCACAGGTCTTCCACTTCTCAGATCATCAGTAATGCTTTCGCGTCCATCTTTGAATGCTTGCACCCATTTGTAGAAGTTTGCTCTAGACATACAGGAAGGACCATATTGTCTTTGCATTCTAGACAGAATCTCACATGATTTTACACTCTCTGCCAACAGAAATCTGATGACTCCTCTTTGTTCCAAGCATGAGCTGTTTCCTAGCCTAGTAGTCATTTCAATTTATCGTCACACCTACAGTAATCTGAAAATAAACAAGTTTTGTTGTAAATAAGATGACAACTCCATTCATAATCATCACATAAAATTTCAGTTGCATAACTCCAAGAACACCAAAGTAATTGAGAAAGTCTCATTACTTATTGACTGACCCTCGTACTTAATTTTTGGAATTTAGGTTGCTTTATTGTTTATTGAATTGATTATATATTTTGTAAACGATAAAAAACCTACAATTTTTTTAAAAAAGTCATTGAATCATAATCTTTCGGCCGTTTTAACGAACAACACTAAAATTCTATTTAATATAAATAATATTCAATTCATAATTTGAATTTTCTATTAGATTGAAAAGATAAAAGACAACCAGGACAACCACTAAGTGATACAAAATATTCAGTTTTACTATTTTTTGATTCTGCTTATCTGAAAGTTTGAAAACAGTTTGCAGCGTGACGGAAAATTAGGAAGGGCTATTTCAATCGCAACCATAATTGATATGATTTTGGTTTAAATTCCATTTTGTTTTACCAACTGCAAAAAGGTTCCAGTAATTTTTTGGTGGTTGGTTTTTAAAGCGGGCTTTAATTACAATCAGACAACTCTTATACAAAAATATAAACTAAAAAATTTTAAGTTTACTTTTTAAAGAAGTCAATCTTAAAAGTTAACACTTCTTTAAAACTTTTGTTTTCTTGGTTGAAACTTAATTACACAAAAGCGGTTAAACCATTCTTTCAGCTTAACAACCGAAATGCCAAACAACACCAAATGCAGCCATTCTTCCTAGTTTTTATCTAGTAAACGGTTAAAATAAGTGATACTCTCTTCTGTATCATCCGTATTGTGCGGAAAAAAAATTGCTAGTCATGATTTTGAAAGAAAATAATGCAAGCACTGGGTGTTTTTACCAAACACTATGTACCACTGTCCTGCTCTTTATTTACTCCTGCGCAACCGACATATTGCTCATGAGCAGCAATCCTTTTTAAAAATGCTTTGAGACATTAGTTAAATGCCCATGTTTTATTTTACCTTTCACTGATTTTTCCATGCACCAACTAGTTTTTCTGTCCGGACTCAACCCTCTACTCAGCTGTATATTATGTTCCGAACAATAGTTCCCGTGCAATCGAAGTCAAGATATTTCTTCCAATGATCAGTGTGCCATTGTCCTTAGATAAGTTGTTGGGAAAAGAGCCAAGAAAAGACTAGTTCGCCTGGTAAATGTGGATAACTCAAGTGGAAAATGCTTGGATAACTTGCTACAAAATTGACTTGCAGAGATAGGCCTGATACTATAGAACAATGTATTGGAGATTCATTTGATGAAGCAGCTATTTTGAGTAGTGTTTACTCTGTTCTTTAAGTACTTGTGAAAGCAACTTGCCCAAATTACATCCATATTTGGTGCTATGCACACAGTGATTGCTTTAGTAGAAGTTAATAAAAAACATTAAAAATTGATCCCTCTTAGGCAAGATATTGCTCTATTTCTTCATAGTAGTACCAGGACGGTGGCATCCCTAAAATAAAGATTTTTTTTAGAAATCACTTTATTTAATACACTGAAAAGTGGCTCCCTAAAACAATAACCTTTTTTTAGAAATCGCTTTGCCGCTTTGCTTTGGAACACTAAAAAGTGACGCCCTACTTTTCTCGGACCAGGTCTCCCTTCTTGTAAAGCCATCACTGTATGCACATGTTTTGAATATGGTGATCAGTCATGCAAGAACTGTATGTGTTGCAGCAGTTAATCTTTTTGGTCTGTTTACTGAGCTATGTACATTTTTCAATGATTTCTGCAAAAGGATGAAGGTCTGGAAAGAGCATATGCAGACTAAAACCAGGAAAGAAGAAACGCCTTAGACTAGAGCGCATTGGTCAAACTAGGTGGTCAAGTGAGGTAGAGCACTTTCAAAATTGTTTGACAGCTACACAAATTAGTCATCAAAATTTTATTCAGTCCTTCTGATCATCCTTCAGCAAGTAAGTAAATACCTAGTCTCAAAGGATCAGTTTGCTATGAAGCACAGAAATTAAGTAAAAACTTGCGCAAATTTGTATGTATGTATGTTTTTATATTTCTCAGCCGCAACAGCACAAATCAAGGACAAAAGAACATTAAAAGTTGACAAAAAGGAATCAGTGAAAAACGACATACGTTATAGGACATGTAAACAATACATTATACTGATATAACAAACGACATTTTTATCTGCATGCTCACTGCACCTTAAATTTGAATTTGAAACTATTTTAATAGTCTTTACATTCATCCGAATTTTTGATATTACCATACCAGTGTCAGATTATCTGCATAAATCAGCCCTGAATATCATGCAAGCTTAGCATATTATTAACAAAGCCATTAAAAATGCTGAAAAAATCTCAAGAGAGTTTAGTGACATTTTTTGCAACAACATCTAACTTTGTTGTTTATGCAAATTTTAAATTAAAAGAGCTGAAAATTTCTGTCCCTAAGAGCTTCTCGTTATCAGATGTAGTCGCTCAGCACCAGAAGGTATCACAGAGCAGAAGAAAAATTTTGAGTTTTCATACCATATTGCAGTATCCTGCTTTAATCAAAGCAGGCTTTCTGAAATCTTGGCAGCTTCACAAAACGTCGAACTAAGTTTGACTGCTAATGCAGCACCAGAAACTGACAGAGTGACTACAGGATGAACTGATTTCATTTCATCGAGCTAAAAACACCTGAAGAAGGGACTGCTAGAGAATATGAATCACAATTAAAATGAGTCGGACATATTGATGTCAGAGAAAGAGTATACAGAAGTTGCTAAATCATCTGAGAAGACAACATGTAAGAATTGTTTCTTATGTGCTTTCACATTGCTATCAGAGTAACTGCATATGAAAAATAATATGCAGCATATAAATTCATTGTAACACTAAGCATCAAACAGTGCAAATGTGAAAGATCTTTTTCTATACTAAGATTGTTGAAACACAAGGCTGGAGTTTTCACTCACCCAGAATAACTTGGAGTTACTTATGCTGATTGCTGTTAAAAAAGACATTGCAATAAAAATTAAATCAAACAAAAACCAAATCATTGATAAAATTGCAGAATGCTCTGCTGAAATGATTCAATATTGTTACTGCAATCTTTGAACAATAATATAGGAAGTTTTTTGCTCAGTATTATTGTAAAGCATAATAATTTACATATTAGGGTGTGTTAAAATGTAAAAATTGATTTCAAAAAATGTATATTAACTCATTTCAATATCTATAAAGAGCAGGGCATCTAGATCAAAGTTTCTTTTAAAATGCATTTGAGAACCGACTTAAAAAAACCTTGCAGTATATGGTAAGGGTCGAAAGTGTTGGTTAGCCAAAGAGAGTGTCACTTCTCACGAGCAAAGCTCAGCTGATTGAATGCTTGAAAGAATTGGTAATTTGTCTATTGGAATGAGACGTAGGCAATTGATGACAGTGAGCAAGAGTTTTTTTTAAAGATGTTTTATTTTTTTTGCATTATTTATTAAAGTTGTTGTGCAATATGCCATAGGAAAACAAAGAAATTAAGAAAATGTTTTTTTCCGAACATTTTGGATTCTATTAAATTTGAAGGAGGAGGCCAAAATTAAAACTTAAATTAAAACAATTAGTTTTTCAATTATTTCAGCAAACGCAAAAAGCAACAAAAAGCAAAGTTACAGCTGTTTATTTATTTCAATTTGATTGATTGAATGGCTAACTCACTATAAATATGTTTACTTAATGTTTACCAGGTAATGAAAGGTTTTCAATCTCATTTATAGAAGCAGATTGTTTATGTTAACAAAAGGAAGTAACTGTTTAAGTTTTTTTTGGCCTATTTAAACGTCAAAAGTCAAATCGGAGAAAACTCAGTAGGGTTGCAGTAGTAAAAAATCCCTACAACTGAAGAGTTTGGTCGTTAACAATACTTTCCCGAAAAGTAATAAGAATTTGAATTCAAAACTAGTAATGTTCTAAGTAGAATTTCTACTATGTTCGATTTAAAAAAATGCCATATTTAAATACTATTCTAGCATTCGAAAGTTCGAAATAGAAATATCTGCTTTAATTAACAAACATTTAAAGTTTATTGAAATAGGGTGGAAAAATTGTGTTTACCGTTCACGTATAAAACTTTGAAAGAGAAGTTACTTTTTTATACCATAAAATTGCTATGAAAAGCAGCCGTATTGGATTTAGCATTTCTGATTTTGTTTATTATTGCCATCTATATATCTACATTATTACGATAAGAAAAAAGAAGACAAAAGAAAACAAGCGTTCATGGCTAACTTAAGCCCTCATCAGGTTTCATAATGAATGATTTTTCATGATGCTTTCAAATATGTTTAGTAAAAAGATAGAACCACTAGTATACAATAGACAATTTAAATTAGAATTAAACTTTTTATCACTAGCGTATTTAGGGGGGCATTGTGCCATGGCTCCTCCCTGGAGATCATCAATACTTTTTGGGAAGAAACCACGCCGGAAAACGAAGACAGAACCCATATGCGGGCCTCTTTCGTTTCGTTTTTATCAGAAACCATTAGTCTACAGGGAAGAAATTCATAAAATCCGGGACCGATTCAAAGTGAAGACTTTCTTTTTAGCTAACACTTAAATAAATTTTTCCACTAAGCATATTTGATTGTGGTCGTATGCCCCGCCATTTTCAAAAATCTTCGGTACGCCACTGTTTCTAATTAATAAAGCTTCGCATATTTTAGTGAGAGATTTTGATTTACATTTGCGCATGCAAAAATCTTTTAAAATCAAATTAATTCAATTCAATTCAATTTTATTTGCAATCAAGGTATTACGTTTCGAAGTTCTTATTGAAAAAGTGATTGCGAAATAGGAAACAGCGGCTAAACAATATACGTTATTACACCCCCAACATCAATTGTACGTGGTCGCCATACCTTATTAAAGTTCGAATAAAATTCGCATCAAAAAATTTTATTTATATATTCTTGTTTTTCATTTATTTTTCATGTAATTTGATTTATCGCCATTATGTGTAGTTATGATAGTTTGGTACATTGTTTTCTGCCTTCATGTTGTGCGGCTTACTTTCAAGAGCGGTTTACAATTTTTTCATTGCAGCATTTCAGTGAAAATAAAACAGGACTGGGGCCGAGGGTTTATCCTTTTACTACCCCAGACTGCTGCACTGCCTGGATCAGATGCTGGCAGTGATGTCATTAAGCCAGCATCGAGTTTCGTCATCCAAAACCGTCAGACCTCGTGCTCCATGCGGTGCCCGATGTATAGGGCACGCTGTTAGTACATGGTCTGCGGTTTGCTCAGAGGCGCCACACTCACAATTCGGTGAAGGAGCGAGACCCCATTTGTGCATGGACGAATGGAATCGCCCAACACCAGTCCGCAGGCGGTTGAGCTTAACCCAAGCTGCTCGGGGTAAGCCCATCCCAACAGGCCTGGCACCGATCTCGGGCACAAAAGCACGGAGCCTGGAAGCATTTTTACAGTACTCCGTTTTCCATTTGTGATTTGTCCATTCAGAAGCGCGGATGCCAAGTCTGGCAAGATTGTCCAAGAGATTCCGCGTACATGGCACAAACGGGCGTCTGGATCTTAGTCTCACTTGGCGAGTATCTGAGGACCAACTTAAAAGACCATGCAAGATATGATCGGGGTCCATAGATCCACGGTAAGCCAAGGAGAGTGTCGCTCCCAGTCGGCGAAGCTCAGCTGGCTGGATGCCTGAAAGTACAGGTAGGTGGTCTGTTGGAGTGGGACGCAGGCATCAAGTAACTATGCGCAAGGCGTCGTTCAAGACACTGTCAATGAGGCGAGTGTGAGCACTGCGACACCAGACTGGCGCACAGTACTCAGCTGCTGAGTAGACTAGAGACAAGGTGGCTATGCGTAGTGTTTTAGTACCAGCACCCCATCCCGAGCCCACGAGTCGCCTCAGCAGTGTGACGCGCGAGGATAGTTTTTTGCGCAATGCCACTAAATGGTGACGAAACGTGAGCGATCTGTCCAGTTTTACCCCAAGGTAAGTAGTGGTTGGACAAAACGGTAAAAATCTACCGTTGTTGTAGACCTTTAGCTCACGTTTGGCCTCTCGGTTGTTTAAGTGAAAGACTGCCGTCACCGTCTTAGTGTGACTGAGCTTCAACCTCCAAGTCTGGAGGTACGCTGAAAATGTAGACATGTCTTGGCTTAAGATCCCCTCCAAGTCCTTCCAGTTTCCAGAAGAGTGCAACAATGCTAGATTATCAGCATAAGCAAACTTTCTGGAAATCATGGAAGGAAGATCGTACGTATAGATGTTAAATAGGAGGGGAGCCAAGACCGATCCCTGAGGAACGCCGTTTTTAAGACGGCGTAGCTTGCTTTGCTTGCTGTCATCGGTGGTAAGGGTGAAACTTCGATTTCGGACAAGCTCCATAATCATTTTGACCATGTGCTTATCCGGAAGTAGTCTCAGCAGCTTGCAGGTAAGGCCACGGTGCCAGACAGTGTCATAAGCAGCTGTCAGATCGATAGATACGGCACCGGCCTTCTTTTTAGCCTCAAAAGAATCCTCGATGTTCTGGGTTAGCAGAACAACTTGATCTACGGTTGACTTCCCGCGTCGGAACCCAGCCTGCTCTTTAGGGAGCAGCGGATCGATTAATGGTTCAACGCGGGCGTAGATAAGTCTCTCGAGGATCTTGTAGGGGACACAGAGCAGAGATATCGGTCGATAACTCTTTGGGTCCCCCACGGGCTTTGCTGGTTTTGGGATCGCGACCACAAGCGCTCTTCTCCAGATCTTGGGAATTTTGAGTTGGCGCAAACAGGAAGAAAGGAAGTCACGTAACCAGGACTTCAAAGCAGCTCCAGCATGGAGTATAAGCTCGGGGCAGATGGAATCAGGTCTCGGAGCTTTACCTGGTTTTAAATGTTGAAGGGCAGCAGCAAATTCTCTCTGTGAAAAATTGTCAGAGATATTTACTGCGTCTGGTCTTGTGGCCCTCCAAAGGTCAGACACTTCTTGAAAGACAAGTCGAGATGACTTGCGGTCAACAGCCTCGTATTTCCCATTTCTAACCAGCTGAGATGCAATAGCATCGGCTGAAATGGGACAGTGACGAGGAGAGTGTCGTGACCTACCAGTAAGGTTGTTCAAAATACTCCACGCTTTTCGACTAGAGTGTGAGAAATCAATGCTCCGAACTGCTTCGAACCATCGATCCCTTCGTTTTCTGTCAAGCTTGGCAAGCAGAGCTGTAGCAGCCAAACTTGAGTCGTCTCCCTGAGGAGACTGCAGAATAGAGGGATTCACACTCTGCATCCCAACACGGAATATAGTTATTTCGATACCCGCGTGGGATAGTCTTTTTGGCTGCTTTCTTAATGGTGTTACAGAAGTCCTGGTAAGCCGCATCCACATCAAGTAAATCAGGCGGCAACAAAGTCTTTGCGAATATTCGTCAAAGCAATGTAGTGACTCCATTTGGCCTTGCGGAAGTTCCATCGCTTAGCAGGTATGCTTGGCACTGCCATGGCAAACCTTGGTGGTGTAATAAGCGAAGGTCGATGTTGTGACCTGGGAAACTTGTCAAGGACACGTCTATCCGGTAAGCGACTGTTTGGACCTACGCTAGCGAAAGCTAGATCTGGATTGGTGCCAGTGTTCCAGCGGCCGGAATAAAAACTGGCAGCGTCCTTGGCATTATATAGGAGGGCAAGACAATTAATACTTGCCCAACCAGCCAAGCACTCACCGTCCGGACTGTTGTCATCGTAACCCCAGTCAGCATGACGACAGTTAAAATCGCCAGCGTACAGACAGGGGTGAGGATACACTGGGAGATCCAGGGTTCGCAATCGCATTGGCGGTGGTTTGTAGACGTTGACTATTTTATCACCATCAATGTCCACACACAACCACTCGATCTCCGATGTCGGTGGAGATTGGTCCAAAAGCATGTATCTCAGTCGCTCGTGGACAAACGTGGCAAGGCCATGCTTCCTGCTTAAAGATGACCCAGTTAGTTGGTAGTTTGGAAGTACCAACTTCTCTGCATCAGTGCAGTGGGTCTCCTGCAGTAGGATGACGAGTGCCTCAGACTGCATAGCGAGGTAATGAAGAACGTTCATCTTGGTTGCAGTGAGGCCTTCGATGTTCAGCTGAAGAATAGTGGGTCTTCGGAACTTGTTGGCAATGTGCCCTGAAAAGGGGAGTTTTATCTTAACATTGCCCCGTCCTGAAAAAGACGTTTGCCGATTAGCAGACCCACACTGAACATCGGAATGGGTGGATACCCTTCCGTTTTAATAGGTTCGGTTTCGGTCTGTCATTTTTAGAATCAATGAACAGACTTACTTACGGCCCAGGCTGCGTGAAAGCACCTACCGACCTGGAGTGGATACCCTTCAAACCACGACGACGACGAGTGAAAATAAGAATCACACAAATTATAATGACCTCAGAAGTAAACACCCGCTACGAATTGAGAACTATTGAAGCGTAACTACCATCGAAAAACTAGGTTAATCACCAGCAGCTTTTATTGTTTGAGCTTAGACTTCTAAAGAAAAGTACCGGTATCTGCACTGGTAGCAGCAGCACAAATCGGCTTATCGCCATCGAAAATGTGGCTGAAAGAAAACGAGGAAGCAGTCGATGCTAGCTGCTTGATAGTAAAAGAGCAAGGTGTTAGGAAAGTGGAAAGCTACTGTAAAGATTGTTTTATAATACGTATACGAATAAGAGCCGAAACTTGTTTACGCGTTTCTTTGACTTAATTCTTATTTTTATTCTTGTTGCGTCACAGACGGTCATACGTTAAAGAATTTAAGTTTTACATTTGTATGTGCGCTTACTTTCAAGGCGGTTCACAATCGGATAAATACGGTAATTGCTTTTTTAATTCAGGAATGTGCAATCTGCGGCCCGCGAAGCAAAATCATGTGACTGGCGAAAAGCTTTAACTTTGAAAATAAAAAGTGACGAGTCTCTCCACTAGAATGATGCTGAATAATTTTATTGCCTTTCAGATTTATGTCTTGAAACTAAGTAGAGGAATAGGCAGTAAGGTTAACTGCAAAACGCTTATTGAAACAAATGCAAAAAAACTTGTTTCATGATTTGCCATAAAACTAAATCTCTTTTATAGTAAGAAGCGGATAATTAACGTGTGGAAGCGCCACCGTCCTATCACACCTGAATAGTGAGATAAATCGATGACCGAAATTGCATCCGACGGAAAATCTATAAATCACTTTTATTAGGTTGATTCTATTTCTTGCCGGTTTACAAATGCGTACGTCACGGTACGTGTACGTTTTGATCAATTTTTGACAGTATCCATTATTTTAAGCTGAAAAAATTTATTACTTCGATGTAGCTGAGGGAAAATAATTACAAGGCCAAATTACGTAGTATGAGTTTTACGTAGTTTAAAAACAAAAACGAAATTAATTGAAGCCACGATTGAGCGCCAGTTTGACTGAAAACAGAGAACATCAATAAAATAAAAGAAGAAACAAAAAACAAAGGGATTAGCGACATTGAAAATTCATAACACAAATTTAAAATGAGGTCGCAAATTATATATAATAGATGAAATCCTGAACGTCAAGAACCTGAGTGTTTGGAAATTTTATGAAAGTTTAAGGAACTTAATTTAAAAAAAAGCCAATTAAAGGTGAAACAAAGAAAGAAATTTTCGCAGCAATAGCATGCATTTGGCATGGCAGCGCTAAAGGTTGCACAACCCTAGCTTACTTCAATAATAGTTTTCTTAAAAAGCATTTCTTCAGAAGAACTTTTTTGTATTTGTATTTGTACAATTACATGCTGTGCTCTATATTAACTCACGTGGTTTTCGACTTCGAACATTTCGCGATCTATAGGTGGTAAAGACAAGCTTTTAAACAGCAATATCAGCGGATGAGGATTTATATTGATAAACCCGAGAAACGCTAGGGCTACATAAATAAATAAAGTATGAACAAGGTTGTAGTAATTAAGTTAGCGTGGTTCTGGTGTAATGAGAAATGCTTTTTCAAAATATGGTTAGATTTTATCTTAAAAACACTATTTATTTAAGTTAAAAAAATAGGCAGTGGTTAGAGGTCTGGTACCGAACTTGAAATTTTTAAAATTTAAAATATAGTAAATTTTACTGATATAATTTTTTGACATTAGGTGAGAAAAATTTTAATTGTTTTTATTAGAGAGTATGAAGGACGATTATCTTTGCAGCAAATGTTGCTATGATTGTTGGAATGTATAATGCACGAAAGTAAATATCATCAGAATTTAACAAAAAAGTGAGACCTGTAATAGAACTTGCAGATTGCAAAGCAGCAGAATTTAGTTTTAGCTATGTTGTATGTCGGATTTCGTCATCTTAAATAACAAGAAAAAATTTTTTTAATAACAATATACTAATTGCATTAAGTTTGCTTCTTCTACGAGACTTTTAATTTTCACTAAAACTCTTGTCGTTGATACATTCTTTTGTTCCTACCTTCTTCAAAATATTTCCGGTGTTCTTTAATTTTATACGGCAAAATTTTTATGTCTTTTAGCAATCACAGTAGAATAAATTTCGTTGATTATTTCAAATTGTTTGGGTCAGTAGACAATGTTTGTTGCTTTTCTTTTGAATGTTACCTTGGGTTAGTCACACTTGATTGCTTAATTTTATGATTGTAATAATAGAGTAAGCTTTGTAATTGTAAAGTTTGCTCTCATTTTCGTATTGTTTTATTTTTATTCTGGTTGCCAAATCATTATTTACAACAATGCTGATTTAACAGTTTTTGTTAACAATTTTATTGCCAAAGTAGTTAATGCCAAGTTTTATAATTGAGATAAGCATTTACTAATCAAAAAATACCAAATTGTAAAAAACTTTTTTTATAAAACTTTTCCTTTAATTTGAAACAAGTAAAAGGTTGTTAAATGTCTAATTTCAGTGACGATTATAATATAAAGTTTATTTTACGCTTCGCTGATGGTTCGAGCTTGCAAATCAATATATTTATTTTTTTAGTTTTCTTATTCATTTTTTAGTTATTTTATTATACTTCTATGTTTATCTTTCTGAATCACAGGAAAACCATGGAGGCGCTAATACCTAGGGCATGCAATTAACCCGACCTGCTTTTGGAGTTGTCAAGATATTGCTGTCCGTTTTAAATTTTTTATTTTAATTTTTTAGTTTTATAAAGAAATCACTGAAATTTAGAACTGCTTATCAAGATCACCAAGTTAGAGAAAGTGCCGTAAAGTATCTTTCCTCAGGACATAACAGAATGGCACGAGTAGGTTTTGAACCGAAGCCATATGGATCACAAACCTCGCGGTCTAACTACTCAACCATGCTGCCAACCACGCGACGATTATAAATGATTTTTTGTCTATCATCTTCTGCATTGTCGTTCATTAAACAACATGCAAATATTTGCAATGCGCACTTTTCAAAGAACAAAAAAACACTAGTCAAGTCAAAATACATAGTTGTTAAGCTAACAGGCAGTCATCAAGTTAGACTTATTGGCAAATATTGCAGCACAGGACGGAAAATTACGCTTATTTCAAGGTCGCGAAAAATTTCGTGACATGATGCTGTTTATCAAGTTTATAAATAAGTTTTACCTTCTAGTGTGGCTTCGATTGAAGCTTCGAGTTTGGCAAAGCTCTGGCTTTGATACATCTCTATTGCCGAAAGTGTTGAAAATGCCACTAGTAATTTCTGAGAACCGCCTTTGATTATGTTGGACTTTATTTTTAAAAATTAATAGAATAAAGTAATTTTTTATTTTTTATTTTAAAATTATTTTTAAAATTAAAAATTTCTGCCAATTATAAAGCACAAAAAGTTTCATTTGTAAAAACAAAGAGACTGACAATTCAACTGCTACCGTGCGTAAAAGACGGATGATCAATTCAAATATTTACTATGTGTTCTCAGTCTGGAAGCGACATTCAAAAGTTAGCTAAAAATGTCACTTATCTCTCTTGTGGCTAGAAATTTAATTGCACAATAGAACAAGTAAGTTATATAACATTAAATATTTTTTAGTATTGTTAAATATATCTCTATCTGTATTAATGTATAAAAAAAAGAGAGTTTTGAAGTTGTTTTCAATTTTAATGTTAGCTATAACCAGGGCTCAGCAATTGTTGGACCGTGGCCTGAAGCCTACATAAAGAATGTTTTATTCAAATAGACACAATTTTATTCTCAGCGTATAAAGATAATGATCTTTTTTTAACTAATTTAATTTTTTTAATTAACTAACTTCAATGAAAAAATCCTACTTAATCTTGGCTTATTCTTTTCAGAAATGAAAAACATTTTATGGCTCGTAATAGAATTAAGAACGTTCATCTAATTGCAGTCAATTTTTAAACAGTTCTAGAACAAAAATTAACTTGTTTACGCTTTCTACATAATTATGATAATTCTATAATTAGAAAGAATAATTCTTATCTTTATGTTTTTTTAAATAATTTTAAATTAATTTTTAGAATTTGTATAATATATTAATATTATAAAATCAACTCATTATTTCTTTGTTTAGAAGTCCTTGCACGTTAGAAAATCAAAGTGCACCACCCCTGGATTCGCCGCAATGTGCAGCAATTGTGCTTTCCAGACGGAAAACCGGGAAGCTGAGCAAAGCAAGAAAATGAGAAACGAAGAAGAAACATGCTAATTTGACCTAGAACTTTTAAAAACTTTGAATTGTGACCTCATTTTGAATCGTATGGAACATTTTATTGAATCTAGTTTTTATGTCAAAAATTGTCAAAGACTATTAGGCTGGGAAACAAACTTTTAAAAACCATGGTTCAAAGTGTACATTTTGTGTATTGCGTTTTTTGTTTGCATTTATTAATTCTTTTATCTTTTCGATTTTATTTTTTAAATCAAAGGAACTGCGGCATTGGCTATGGTCTATTCTACAATGTATTAAATGTTTTGTTGTTTAGTTTATATTTCCGCAAATAAACATGTATTGATTGATGGTTTGTAACAAAAAGTATATAGAATTCTAAAAGCGTATAACATCCTATTTATAAAATGGAATTAAAAAGACTGAAATTTGTAGTGTATAATCCATTAAAAAAGTTCAATTGATAACAGCTTAAATTTTATTAAATTTATTTAAAAAGAGTGAAATAAGAAAACGTTTACGTCATTTTTACCAGCACCTACGACAAATTTTTGTGGCTAAGGATTTTATACGAAGAATGTCCAATCTGATAGATATCAAAGGTGCTTACCAGACCATTTGCAAAACCGGCTTTTTGCTTCAAACTTAGGAACACTACAGTAGCTACATTTAAAATTAAACTTTAAAATATAAAGTATTGTTGAGTTTTTGTTTTGCAATTTTAATCAAATTAAAATACTAAATTTCGTGTTATTTGAGTTTTTCTGTAATATTCTACAGTAGTAAAAAATTTTTTTTCACGAAATCGCTTTTAAAACGAATATTAATTCATAATAACCATACATAAACAAACACAGGTTATCATATTTAAATTAAACCTTAAACTCGTTTGATTTCTAGTAAGAAATATACATGATTTTTCTTCGATGTAGCTTTTAAATCAAAGATTTATCTTTGATAATCATGTTTAAGTCAATGATGATAATCATGTTTAAATCAAGTATTTAAACTCGTTAATTTCTGGTAAGAAACATACATGATTTTTCTTCGAAATCAAAGATTTATCTTCGACAATCATGTTTGAATCAATGATGACAATCATGTTTAAATCAAGCTTAAAAGTGTTCACTTTCGGTGTATATTTCAAGGATATATCTCTGTCTTTCAACTATGACACAAACTTAAAACGAAGATAAATCTCAATGATATATCTTTGATTATTCTCGAGATTCTACGACTGGGTACCAGTCATTGTAAATCTGGCTTAGTTTTCGCAGTTTTAGACTATTTTAAATTGTTTGTGGGTTTTTCTTAACAAATTTCTTTGAAGCGAACAATATAACATCTTTAAAAAATTTGTAAGTCATTAATGCTTACATATAAAATTTATAATTGAATTGACGAAATATCAATTTAATAGTAATTTTACTCGAAATGATTATTTTTCTTACCACTTTTCTAACCACAGCTCCTCCACTATCGCCTGTGCAAGTATCTACTCGTGCGTTTTCTTTTCCAGTTCCCGTTGCACAAAACATACGCTCGGTAAAATTTGTTTTTATGGTATTATTCCAAGGAATACGATGATCGTTGAAATTCTTGCAGCTAATAAAATAATATTAACATCTGTTTTCCAAGTTTTACCACGCTATAAATGTAAATTTGTCTAAATATATATAATAATCTGTAAAAAAATTGTTCGACGAAAAATAGCATCGAGAAAAGCAAAACTCAAAAATTATTAATTATAATTAATTTTTTAGTAGTTTTTACAACTTTCCGGCTTTAAGAAGAATTACACTTCGTATAGGTCACAAGCTCCCCTCATAGTGTATGGAATGACGTTTTGAGCATCGTCACTGAATGCTTGCGTCTCACTCCAACGAACATCTTATATGTTTTCTCAGACAATCAACCAGCTGAGCTTTACGAAATAATTGCGACACTCTTGTTGGCTAACCGTGGCAATCTGGGCACTGCATGATATACCAAGTTGATCTGCAGTCTCCCGCCAGGAAAGACTGAGATCTAGATATCCGTTTGTGCCAGCTTCCCGAAACCTATTAACGACTCAGCCACTCACTATAATCTGTGTTCGATTGCTGCGAAGTTTGTAATTAAGCATCCTCGACGCCTCGTTGACAAACTATAAATGTAACACTGAATACCATAAATTCAATTCAGGTTCTGTGCTTTTATTTTCAGAACTTGCACCAGGACCAGGACCATTAAATTGAGACTTTCCGGAACAACTTGTGTAGACCTCAATTTTCTGAGGATTGTTGTTATTTGTTTCTATTTTTGCATGCACAAGTAGATTTTCACTCTTATATCTAATTAAGAGATTGCGAGAAATGGGAGGTATTCAAGACCCTGACCTTAACACCACGATCTAATAAGCGGGTCTGCAAATGCCTTCCAGTAGAAACCAAGATCTAGACCCTTGTGGGTAGCAACTTTGCAAAAATTATTTAACAACATCACCTCACTAAGCATCTGCGCTTCTCATTAGACCTTGCTTGTTAGGTAAAAGGTCATCACTGTAATAATCAATCCAGTTTTAATCCGGTTTAATCCCCAGTGACTAAAGGTTGCCGGATGCATTTCACTACTTCTTCCACTCTTCTTATACCTTTTTTCCAACTGCATCAATCTGCCGTATCTTCTTTCTTTGAACCAATCCTTCTCATGCTTCTTTTGAGATAATAGGTCTTTTTTTAATTTAAAAGTTGGCATATTGGGTTATGCTGTGTTTGCTTTTAGCCTATTTTGTGTAACTGTTCAAAATACTGTTGATGGCAAAAGGGTACTTTAGAACAGTGGTCAGCAACCTGTGGGCCTTTTAGCAATTTTTCGTGGGCCGCGGGCTATTTGGTTTTACAAAGTCTTTTTGGGCCGCATGCTAGCCGTACGTGCATGGTAATTTTAAATGCATAGTGTAGTGAAAAAAATGGAGAAGTTTGAGACGAAATGGAAGTGAAGACCTTTTTTTTTTAGAGATCACTATTATTTTGGGAGAAAGTGGCGAAGTCGGAGACAAAATCTCGGAAACTTTCTGCGTACGCCACTGCCACGGTATGTTTCAAGTGTACTGCTGGGCCTTCAATAATTTTTATAGATAGAATTTGGGCCGTCATAAAAAAGGTTGCCGACCACTGCTTTAGAACACTATAATGCTGTGCAATATTCAACTGTACAATCAGATACCAGACATAGGCCAGCTCTACACAGTCTTTTGGCACCAACGACGGTGACGGAAAGTAAGCCATCTTTTCTTCCTTTTACTCTAAAATAATTTAAGACTTAAAAAATGACTAGAGTTTAACCGCTGTAGTAATTGAAAAGTTGCTCTTCCTTCCGGCTACGTAGCAACAGTTCTTTGTGATTTCGTTCTTGCCTCAGCAATAGTTGTCGCGTAAGTTCCAGCATCATTTCTGTTGTTTAAAGATAATAAAAAAATATATAGATTATACCTGCGACAACTAAATTTTTTCATCCCATAAGTCTGCTATTTTAAAAATCCTCGTGCCCAGAATTCTTTGTGGAGTTCTTCAACAGAGATTTAATCATTCGCTTAAAATATATAATTAATGGCAATTGTAAACAATTTAAGAATGACAAGCAAAGTAATCAGCGCAATAAGTCACTAAAGAAATTACTTACCGTAAATTATAAAGAAATATGCAAAAGATCATTAGGTTCAACTCTGATGACCTGTAGTAAACTCTGCAGCAGGTTGCGATAATTTTTTATGCGACAATACACGAAAATATGTCACAAAAAAAAAAAATTG